>CBVK0101239884.1:0-11815 GCA_900067695.1 Picea abies
TTCTTCAAACTGTGGTTCCACGATCTTGCCTTTCACGATATCCAACACTTTATTCTTGACAAGGATGAGATCAATCCTTGTCTTCCATGCTCTGAAGTTAGAAGCCCCTTCTAACTTGTTTTCTGACTTCATAGAGTAAGCCATGATTGTTTTGACTTGGTCAACCTTTGACTTTGACTTGGTCAACATGTCTTTAACCAAATATTTAAACTTGACATCTTAGCTTGTTGAGAGTACCAGGAGGTGTGCTAGGCTAGGGCACACTAGGCTATCCAGAAATTAGGTCAAGCTCTTCACTTAAGGTGCCTTAACAAGAGGGTTAGGGTTTCATTGTTGCAACAAAAACTTTGACTGCAACTGCAACTGTAATTGAGAAAAATCCTCCCAATCTATCTTCCAGCGGTTAGATTGTCTAAAGATAGTGTGGGCCCATAAACTATTAGAAATAACAGGTGTGCTCATTTAACCATAGACAATATATCAATATTGTCTCCCAACCATAGGCCGAAGCCGCCCCCGAGCACCTTAACCTTGACAGAGATAATAATTCTGGAAGCAACCCTAGAACCAATGGCCAATCAATGTAGTGTACCTCTCTCTAGAGCTAGTGCACAAGGCAAAAAGTCCAAACCATAACTAAGAGAAAGTCCAAGCCTAAAACCAAAAATACAAGTTGCAGTAGCTGCAACTGCAGCTATTCTCTAGACTTGTGTACTTACTAAATTTCTGCAGTGCGCACTAGATTTCTGTAGTTGCGAGATGTATATGTCCAAATGAGCTTTGGCATCCTGTATTTATATTGCTCTTCCTTAGTTGTCTATGCCGACTTCTCTTTCTGGAGGCTAAAAACTCAATATTAATTATTTTCTTTAGACGACTTGTCTTCTAGGGTTATGTCCAATGCTTTAGGGTTTCTTCTTGAGACGACTTGTCTTCTAGGGTTATGTCCAATGCTTTAGGGTTTCTTCTTGCTTCCCATAATATTTTATTCTTTTCAAGGTTACACGTGGAGGTTTAATACCTCCCGTAGCTACCATAATATCAACAAAATAATGGTAGGGAACATGTGAACAATTTCTTTGATCAATTATGCACTTTCGAAGGGATCAACCTACAATGTTCTATCCTATACACTCCTCAACAAAACTATGTGGCGGAATGGAAGAACAAATCTTCAAAGGAAATGGAAAATTGCATGATATAGTATAAACCTCTTGCTCCAAAATTATGGGGAAAAGCAATAAATTTTGCATGCTACATCCAAAATAGAGTTCCTCATAAAGCATTGAAGGGTATTACTCCTTTGAAAGCATGGAGTGATCATAAAACTATAGTGAAAAACTTTAGAGTGTTCAATTCTCAAGCATGGGCCCACATTCTTATAGAGAAACACAAGGCAATGGATCCACAAAGACAACCTTGCATCTTTTCAAGGTACCCAATTGGTTTTAAGGGCCATTGACTTCTCAACACCACCACCAATCAGTTGATCATTGCGATAATTGTTCATTTTAAGGACAACTCTTCGAGTTACCTTCATTGCACTTATGGTTCAACAACAAGACCCATCTTCACAATGGATGCTCCAGATAGTGATGATGATGCTACAAAACCACGTGGACTGATTATCACAAAAGAGGATTCTTCATCCTCTACTTTTGATGATGTTATTGATGATGAGGAATTCAGTACAAAACCACGAACCACAAGACCACTTTGGGCACATTAGATGTCATAAGTAGTAGGCATATTAGTTGGGGATCTAGTAGACATCAAGAGGATGAGTTCACAGTTTTAGGAAGCTCCTCATGCATTCGTTGCCACCACTACATATCCATGGACCTTCCATGAGGGCTCTAGAATTTATGAGTGGGACACAACTATGTAGGAGGAGTTTAGCTCACTGATGAGGAACCACACTTGGGATCGTTCCACTTCCTAAAGGAAGGAAACTTGTTTAGTATAAGTGGATATATAAGAAAAAGTTTGTGGTAGATGCACTGGTGAACAATTTTAAAGCTAGACTGTAGCAAAAAGGTTTTCTCAAGTTCCTAGCATTGACTACAATGACACATTTGCACCAATTGCCAAGATGGACTTGATCTAGGTTGTGTTAGCCATACATGGAGAAACTAGAGGGGTTTTCTCGGATTCTTCCATGGTGTGTAGACTTTGGAAATCCATTTATGGCCTAAAAAAAACCCCTTGGGCTTGGTTTGAAAAGATGGATTCCTTCATTCTATCTATGAGATTCTCCTGATGCCATGCAGATCCCAATGTCTACATTCTGTGACAAGATATTCCTCTCTCATTCATAGTATTATATGTAGATGATATTTTGATCACATTTAGTTCCTCGATATCCATTGTTGTTGTGAAAACTAATTTACATGATAGGTTCTCGATGAGTGATTTGGGGTTGCCACATTATTTCCTTGGGATTGAGATCACTCAATGTGATTATAGAGTCATGATAGAAACATCCATGTATTCTCTTGATCTACTTTCATGATTTCATATAGCTAATTGCAAGCCTACTACGACTCCTTTCTTATTTGGTGTCAAACTCGAGCCAAACTACTTTTTACCTTTGGTTAATTGCACCTTATCTCGATAGTTGGTTGGGAGTCTCCTATATCTTACTCACACTGGCCCTCACATTTCATATGGTGTGGGTATTTTTGCTTGGTTTATGTAGGAACCCCATGAGTTTCATTGGAAGGAAGCCAAGAAGATTATTCATTATATCCAAGCAATGCATAGGTTTGGAATTCATTATGCAATAGGTGTAGCCATTGATTTATTTGGGTATATAGATTTTGATTAGGCATGTGATGTCATAGATTACAAATCCACTTCAAGCTACATTTTATGTCTTTTTGGTGTGATTTGTTGGTAAAGCAAGAAAAAATCAACAATTTATTTATCTACCACAAAGGTAGAGTATCATGGAGTTGTCAATGTAACCACTGAGGCTATTTGACTTCAACATGTTCTTAATGAGTTTGGTATTCAATACCATTGGCAATTTGTCATTTTTTTGTGATAATCAAAGTACCATTTATATCTCATGGGATTTGGTTCATTAGAAACAAACCAAACACATCAAGATTCATATGCATTTTATCTGGGAACTCATCCATGGATAAGTCATTGATCTGAGATACCATCCAAATGTGGAGCACATTGTCAACATCTTCACTAAACCTTTCATAGAGAGAAAGTTTATTCATCTACAAGATCTATTGGGGGTGTAGGTGGCTTCTTTGTTGAAGTAGACTACTTATACTTATTTTTCTTTCCTCTTGAGCCAGGGGGTTTGGGGGGAGGGTCCCACTAGTTTTTACCCTTCCTCACTTCTTTGAGGGGATCATTTTGTACATGGGTACCTAAAATGGCTTCATATGTGTTGAGACCCATCACCTAAAATGGCTTCATATGTGTTGAGACCCATCTCTTCATCACCACATTCCCACCTAATTTGCGCTTATGGGGGGGTGTTGGTGCATACCATGCATGTGCACTTGTTGTTTAGTTTAGTGTTTTCGCACACATGCAATGAGTTAATCTTACTTAGCTTTGCATGACTTGATTTCCCTTGCATTGTGGAGATATTTGGGCATGCACAAATTTTGTTGATGCCTTCCTAATCCATAAAAGCAAGTTCATTGTATTTGTACTGCATCCATTATTTTTCTAATATAGAGAAAGTTTAGTTAATGACACATAACAATGCCTATTACAACCATCTAGTTTTACTTCTTTGATCTACATTTTTCTTTGTTTAGACTCTACATCTCGGATGGTTCCATAGCCATAGGCAAAACGAATCCATAGCCATAGGAAACAAAAATCTGCAGCTTGCTTATGCAGTCAAATCTCATAGAATTATGGTGAATCGTGTTTTTCCCCAAAGACTTACATTCCTTGCATGGGAAATATGCCTTTCCCAAGAAGCATGGTGAAAATGTCAAACGATGACCAAGTCAAAGATTGATAGGATTTATTTGCAGGGAATCATGGGCAAGAAAGTTTGTACCTTCAAAGGACAAGTGTCAAGTCATATCACCCATGCACACCCTTTTCTCTCTCCCTCTTGTGGTATCATGGTCCCCTTGTTGCTTCTAAAACAACCTTTTCAATGTATATTACATTATTATTATGCTTTCACATACATAAGTTCACTATGCAAAATGTAACAAACACATAATAATCCTAGCTTGTTACCGAGACTCATACACATTCAATAGTCAAAACTTAGCCTTGAGCTTTGGACTAGGAATATTTACATTGTATTTCCATTATTTACACACAAGATCATTATAGTTCAACCCACATGGCTTGAATCCTATCACATAACCTCATCGTTCAAATAATACATGCTTTAGTGCATTACATTCGATGGTCAAAATGGGGGTATTACATCTCACCCCCCCACCCCAAGAGTAACACCAACATGAATGAACCTTTATCTACAACAATGAGACCAATGTATTCATTATTTATCTACATATACAATGATATCCTCTCCATTGCAAATTTCCTTTATTGGCTACCTCAAGTAGCAATGTTCAACATTTTAATTTAAGGTCTTGAGATACTTCCAGAGCCTTAACATTCCAACATATACATGTAACAATCATCAAACGAAAGCATGCAAGTCATAGTATTTCATATGCAACAATTATTTAGTTAATAGGAATTTCAATTTCATAATTGAAGCACATATATTCAAAGTACAAGATACAATATGCAATTTTGAACCAATACTTATATGGATAAATATATGTTCACTTCACATGGCTGCCATAAGTGAGATTTGACTTTCAGTCTTCTCTAACACACCCAAAACAAATTGTCTCTTGATCCAAGTCAACATATTTCACGAATCTCATGTGGAAAACATTCAAGTCACCTCTTCATTGCAACCACTTACCCTTATAGACTCAAGCATCCCCTTCTCTACTAAATAGTCCCTCAGGTGATCCATCATTTACCAAGGCTTTCACATGCAAGAAGAGCATAAACTTCATGAGTTTTACTACTAGGGCATCCCATTAGCAACCTCAAAACAATAATTAGCTCAGGATGATCAAGGCATGGCATAGAGTTCTAGTATCATTGTAGTAGCATCCTCCCAACACTTTTAAGCTTATAGCAACCATTGTATATCCTCAATAGATAAATCCATCATTTCACCTATATCATAGACATACAATTACCACAAGATATTATCATCAAAATTTCGAATTTGTTTCATACAAAAATCCAACTGAACAAATATGAGAGCCCTTCCGTAATGTTGTCCTTTGCATGCAATAGGAACTGATTTTCATTATGGGCTCAATTTCATGGCCATATCCAAGACAAATCTACCTACAATTTGTCCTTCTTGAAAGAGTTTTTGTTGGGCCAAACAAAACATGAGTTTTTATCCATACAATCTTTCCATTGCAACATGCCCAACAACACATGAATGATAACCAAATTACATAAAAATCAATAATTCAATCATTTTTCGTTGTTACATTCTAACTACAATGAGATATATTTAATCATATTTGCAATATTGTCACAAGCATGCTTTCTCACAATGCATTAAACACGTGCAATCACTATCATAATCAATCATGTGTGCAAGGATTTTATGTATGCATAATTAGAGCTTGCACATTCACATAGTCTACTTAGGCACATGTACATTATATCGAATACAATATCACCATGTCATGCAATGCACCATGAAAAGCTAGAGAGCTTAACGAACACCTCAACACATTATCCAACCACCTTACCAATTCTTATTCGATCATCTAGACACCTACTTCTTTGGCTCTAGACACCTACTTCTTTGGCCAAACACAATACAAAGGAAGACATTTCCTTTCTTTGCTCAACAGTCCCTTGGGAACCCTCCCTCTTCAGTGCTCTTTAGTATAGGAAATAAGGTTACAATCCAATATACCAATACAAGTAGGAAGAACATTGGATATCTGTATGGTGAAATAGGCTTTCCCAAGTTCAACAACAACATGGTTTCACACATGGCTATCTTACATGACATTCCTTTTCAAATAATGGGCATAAGTAATCACTTTCCTTGGTTATGTTCTCATAACTAGCTTGACACAAGTATTGTATTTCATGAATGCAACAAAGTGTTTCAACAATTTTAGATGTCCAAGGCTTCTTTCCTTTACCACACCCCCACTTGAGTATAAACCACATTTATGCATTCACATATCATCGATTAACACTTATGATATTGAACATAATTGAAGGAATCCTTACTAAAATCTCCTTCATCACATGTCATAGTTCATCATACTTATATGGGTGTCATCGACATCTCTAATATTGCTTGTTTAGGTGGTGCCTCGTGGCAGCTGACATCGTACCTTCACCAACCTCTTCATGAATATCTTATTATCCTTATTCACTCTTGATTACATAACTAACAACAACCATAATTTTTAATCATGCCACACTCGGTACATATGTAACAATATATATGCCTATGCATGTCTATATGCACATGCATTTCATCAAATCATATCTCATATGCTTTAATTATTTGCACATAATCAAATTTCCCAAACTAAAGAAACAAGAACACAAAGCAATATATGTGTTTAAAAAAACTCCCTTCCAACTTCTAAGCTCGACAAGGGTTTCCATGGTTCATAGTTGATCCAACTTATGGACATACTCTAATCACACACACATGAAACATCACATGGAATTCTCTCACTTAAGTAGCAATTTTTACTCCATATACATAAGTATATTTGTGACTTTAAACAACATATAGCTTTTCTAAAAGCAAAATAGAAAGTCAAGGTGAGAAACTCCCTTTTTTGGTTATAGTTACATTGTTGGACATGTCCAACTCTTGGAATTATTCCATTCCTTAGGATTTGCAAATTTCATGCTATATTGGGATGCAATTAAATTTCATCTTATTCTTAACAACTTAAACTACCTATCCTTGGGCAATCCCAACCCAATCATATTTAGGTCTTTCATAATCAGTGATTTTCCAGGGAAGGTGAAGTTCGTCATTCACTTCACATTTTTTACATATAAGTTGTAGGTTCATATCCCAACTATCATGATTTTCACCACATATGTGGATTTCAACGACACAATCACGAGAAATCATGATGCCCATCATGATCTACCACTTTTGAACATGCATACATGCATCTTCCACTCGAATTTTTTATCCAACATATGCATATATGCATGACATGTTCCCATTGTTTGATGACAATGTTTTGGCCCACCACAAGTTATAACCTCAACTGAACATAACATTCTTTTCACTTCCATTCCCAAAGTAGAATAGTTAAAAAAAACTATATAGATGTGTACATCTACCTTCTCTTGTTGTCTTATCGTCTAACTTTCTTCCCTAGCAATAGGGTTCTTATAGCCAAGAGCATTCATAACTCTTATCTATAATTAGAAGTACATATGTTGATTGCAGACAAATTCATTGCATGCATTTTTGGCTAAGAGTATCAACAACCTTGGTTTCTTTCCCTTGCCATGCTTGACATTAAGTCAAATATGCTAGCTCCACCTAGCCATCCTCAATCCAACATTCAACCCACTAGTTGACAAGCACCTTAGATTGCCATGCTCATGCCCAACCAATCATGCCTCCCAATCACTATGAAAGCACCATATATGCAGTCATCCTCGGGAATTTTCTCATTTTCTATTCTCATACTTTATCATATACATGTTACCCCATGTTTAAGATACTTTAGTGGTCACCCACATTATTGACAATTTGCCTTGCCAAATTGAAATTGAATGTGCATATCTACAAATATTTCAGATTAACTGGAAGAACATTTTGCAAACATGAAATTTTTGTTATATTCTCCTACATATTAGCTTTCCAACAACTATACTCTTCTCTCATTCTAAGTTGGGAGTTGAAATTTATAGTTCCCAGAAGTTCAAACTCAACTATTTTCTACTCTTTTCTTGTTGTAAATCGATGTTGAAGACCATCTTCTATCACTAGTGGAAGAAAATCAATTGATAACTTGGAAAACATTTATGTTGGGCACTAATATGTTGTCATCCATGAACACTCGACAACCTTCATCTTCGTAATGTATTGTTCCCTTCAACTTCTACATCTTTCCAAAGATGGCAACTTGTTTCTTTTGGCACTTTGTCCATTGTCATAAAATCTGGGGAAAATCACTATCTTTTAAACCATAAAGATTTGCAAAATTTTCACTAGGACAACATTATCCAAATTACTAAGGAGATGAAATGTTGACATGGATAAGTTTTCCATATTTGTTGTTTCGGGTCACTTTTTCTTCAAATACATTTTCCAAAACTGCCAAAAAGTGTCATTATAGTGGATTTGGTCCCGTTTTTCCAACTCCATTTTACAATCTTTTGGAACCTATCCAAATGATTTTTTGAGTTTTCTCATGCCTTCCCATACAAATTTGATCATGAAGGAAGATCCTAGTAGAAAGTACGGTCTTGTCATTTTAAAACTGCAATTTGTCAATTTTATGGAATTTTGTGTCAAATTTGCAAACCAATGTTCAAGGACAGTTTCATAGATACCATCACCGCTGACTTCCACCTAAAATTTCATCTCCATTAGAGTTTGTATGTTTAAACTATGCCCCAAATAAGATTTATTTTAACAATATATTTTCCACCACGTGGCAAGCATTCATTGGTTGGCAAGGTTCAAAGGCCTCTCTCACATGAAGGCATCGACCTATTTTGAACATCATCACTTTTAGATCATCAACTCATTTCTACACATCTACCCCCTCTTGCCCTTAGCCATCATTTTCTTTCAAATATTTGGCCATCGACCACTTTCCAATCACCAAACCATCAACCCTCTTTCAAACATTAGGACAATTCAAAGGATTGATTTATTCCATGCATCGACCCTTTGAAGGCAACGACCTCCATCAGACTATGGGGCCTTTAGTACCTTCGCGAGGATTGGGCCATTTGACCTCCATCAGACTATGGGGCCTTTAGTACCTTCGCGAGGATTGGGCCATTTCAAGGTAACATCCATTGAACCCCTTTCTTGAGCACATAGATTGACCCATTCCATAATAGGTGTTGTTAACCATCTTCACATTATCATTCCATGGTCCATTAAAAAACAATGTTTATCATGAAATTTCAAATGAAGGTCATTTCAAAAGATCTCATGTCGGGCCACTTTCAAAGAATAATTTAAGCCAATTCAAAAGATCTCTGTTCAAGCCATTTTTGAAGAAGACTTCAAGTCATTTCAAAAGAAGACTTCATGCCACTTTTGAAGAAGACTTTGAGTAGTTTTGGAAGATTGGGCCATTGGATCCATTCTAAACTTAAGTCTCTTTGGCCACTTTTTGAACTAATGCCCATTAGACTACTTTCCAACTTCAACCTTTGGGCTACTTTTAAACTTTGAAGGTATTTCGAACATTGACACAATGACATATTTCAAACCTTCAACTTGATTCTAAACTTTGGGTACTTCTCCAACCTCAGCCCACTTCTAAACTTTGGGCACTTTTTGAACTTCAACCCACTTTTAAAATTTGGGGACTTTTCAAAGTTCAGGAAATTTCAATATATCAATCTAATTTTGAACTTTGAAATTTATTCAAACTTAAGGCCTTCAAGCTACTTCCAAACTCAATGCCATTGAGCGAATTCTTGATATCGGGGTATTTTTTGACTTCATCCCCTTTTTCAAATATACTCACCATGCCTCTTTTAGGAACATGACCATTTCCCATCCTTCAAACATCATCCCATCAAGCTCTTTCACACTTTGGTGCATTTTTAAACACCATAAAAATTAAGGGAGAAGGGCCTTTATTCGTTGGCTTAGGCTGACCCTTTGAATTCCATTGCCAACAGATTTGAGCATTTAGCCAAACTTGTACAACCTTGTTTGTTTTTGCCCAATTTCCTCAACTAGATTGAAGTCTCTTGCTNNACCTTGTTTGTTTTTGCCCAATTTCCTCAACTAGATTGAAGTCTCTTGCTTCCAGTTAATTACAAGCAGACACTCAATGTAGGTGGCCCTGTATACTGAAGTTCAAACAATGCCCATTGCCCACTTCGAAGAAATTCAAAACCATGGGGTTTATCCCCCAAAGGAATTATATGATGTCCAATGCTTATCATACTATTATGGATCCCTTTATACAACTCACATTGTTAGTGTTGCAACCCTTCTCATTCATGGTGTTTGGACCATGAACCTCCTAAATTCACACAGGTTTACTTCAATGACATGCCCACAAACTCAACGTTGATCTAAATTTTGAACATCAACCATTAACTCATCAATATGAGCATTCTATTTGATAGAATTAATCGATTTTAATTGAGCCAATATGTCAAGCATTTGGCATGTAATTGTAAATTTCCTCCCTTAGGCCTTGGGGAACTCCATACAAAATTTGAACTCTAACATTAATATAAAACACAATTCACATGCAATTACAATAGCAATGAAATTAGCATTGCATATTTCAAACATATTTCAAATTCATAGAATCACACAAAATATTACAAGTACAAATAATTTCACACAAAGTTGTTTATGAATACTTATCTACAAATGAATGTAAGTTCGCCAAACCAATTGTTGAGGAGAAATTAATCGCCCAAACATAGGAATTAACTATAGATTCCACCCCCAAGCTAGACCATGATACCACCAAGATGAAGGAAGCTCCTACGTGGATTTAATCTCACTTATCCTAACCCATTGCTCTCACTAAAAAGCTAATCTACTTAATGTTGATGACTCTGGGCACTCATCCAACCATTACGCTACCATGGCACTCTCTTCTCTTTCACAACACAAGAAATACGTTCCCTTTCTCTACTCCACAATCCCTTTGGGATCCTCTTCCCTCGCGATGCAAGCAAAAGAGTCCAAGGACATTGGTTTCCTTCTAGGAATAATTTGGAGGAGAAACACTTCGCCAAAATATTCAAAGGGAAACAATAACAGGGTTGTATGTTTGAGGTATTTGTTTTAGCTATCACAAACATTCCCACCATGGTTTTACCCTTAAAACCATCCCATTTTCTCTTTGAATTATCAACAACAAATCCTCAATTTCCACAAGATCTTACCAACCATAATTCCTTGGAGTTATCTCACCAATTGAAAACATAATAACCATGGTTTCACACAAGTTCATCTATGACAAAGGAGAGGAAGCACATTTGAATGCGAGAGTGCCAATGGAAGAATGGAGAAGTAATTCATGAATTATGGTGAATCATGTTTTTTCCCTAAGACTTGCATTCCTTGCATGGGGAATACCCCATTCCTAAAAAGCACGGGGAAAATGTCAAATGACAATCAAGTCATTTCAAGTTGTACCTTTGAAGTCATTTCATGAGGAAAATATCAAATGGGAAAGAAAGGTTATACCTTCGAAGGACAAGTGTCAAGTCATTTCACCCATGCACCTCCTTTCCTCTTCACCTCTTGTGGTATCATGGTCCCCTTGTTGCTTCTCAAGCAACCTTTTTCATGGATATTACATTATTATTATGCTTTTACATACATCAACACACCATGGAAAACATAATAATGACATCGTAATCCTAACCTGTTATCGAGACTCATATAGATTTACTATTAGGGTTGTGGCCTTAAGCTCCACACTAGGGATATTTACAATATTTAAACATGGAGTGATTATATCTTAGCCCACATGGATGTTGGAGTTACGTCACAGACACCTAGGATTTATTTTTCCTAAGGTTATTCCTTGTTTATTAGTAATAA
>CBVK0101239923.1:0-10745 GCA_900067695.1 Picea abies
TGCCTTTAATACTCTGGTAAGTCAACTTGTCTCTGTTAATATTATGATTGTAGAAGAAGATAAGTGTATTACTTTGTTATGTTCTTTGTCGGACTCTTGGGATAATATGGTTGTAGCAATTGGTAGTACCACTCAATATACATTCAAGTATGAGGATGTAGTTGCATCCTTTCTATCTGAAGAGATGAGGAAAAAAATCATGGATGGTCATAGCACAGATGCTTTATCTATAAGAGGTCATACCCAAGACAGGAATCACGGTAAGTCTTCGGGGGGGAGATCTAAATCTACAGGTAGATCTAATTCTCTAGGGAAATCTTTGAGGAAATGTTGGAAGTGTGGTAAAATAGGGCATTATAAGAAAGATTGCAACTCTAAGAAGGTTTATAAACCAAAGGGATCTGATAGTACCTCTTCCATAGAGGAGAAAACCTCCACTGAAGAAGGAGGTGATGTTTACCTAGAATCTATAGGTATACATGCAAATCGTGATGTATGGTTGATCGACTCAAGTGTTTCATATCATATGACTCCTCATAGAGAGTGGTTCTCTAAATATGAAAAATACGATGGTGGTGATGTATTCCTAGGAGATGAATCGACAGCCAAAATCATGGGACGTGGAAGGGTTAAGTTGTTGCTAAAATATGGAAGGATTAGAACTCTCCATGGGGTTCTGCACATTCCAAAACTAGCCAGGAGCCTAATATTTGTAAGCAAGTTGGATGACGCAGGAGTGCATATTGTATTTGAAAAGGGCACTTGCAAGATGGTGCGAGGAGCAATGGTGTTGATGAGGGGATTTCGGTGTGGAACTCTGTACAAGTTGTTAGGAAGAACTTATACTAATGGGTGTAACGGTTATGTTGTCCCTGATCAGACAAATAAAGAATACAAGACCAATACTGTCCCTAGAAAGAAGACCATGATGTGGCATCAAAGACTGGGGCATATTGGAGAAAAGGGCCTTCGAACACTACACGGTAAAGGTATGGTTGAAGGTATGTCTAATTTCACTCTGGATTTTGATTTCTATGAACATTGCATATATGGAAAATAGAATCGAGTAATATTTCCATATGGTGCTACAAGAGCAAAGGGGATCTTAGAGTTGATACACCGTGATGTGTTTGGACCTGTGCTTGTTCCATCACTAGGTAAATCTGTGTATTACGTTTCATTCATAGATGATTTCTCAAGGAACACATGGATTTATTTTCTTAGAAATAAATCTGAGGTATTTTATAAATTTAAAGAGTTTAAGGCTCTGGTAGAAAATCGGATAGAGAAGAAAATAAAGGTATTGAGGACAGATAATGGTGGAGAATTCTGCGGAAATGAATTCGAAGAACTCTGTAAGAAGTTTGGTATAGAAAGGCAGAAGACTACTCCATATTCACCTCAGCAAAATGGAGTTGCAGAAAGGATGAACACGACACTGATGGAAAAATCAAGGAACATGCTCAGTGGTGCTGAGTTAGGACAACAATTATGGGCAGAGACAGTGGGTACAGCATGTTACCTAGTCAAGCAATCACCCTCATCAGCGTTGGATGATAATACTCCACACGGGGTATGGACTGGAAAGAAAACCTCTCTTGAACATCTTAGATTGTTTGGTTGTGATGCTTATGTACATGTTCCAAAGGAAAATAGGAGTAAGTTGGATTTAAAAAGATGAAAAGTGTATATTTATTGGTTATAAAGATGGTGTAAAAGGTTATAATATTTGGAACCCAGAAACTAAGAAGACTATTTACGGTCGGGATGTTGTTTTTAGAGAGGTAAAAGATGTTTCCAAACAGGAATTCCTACCAAGGGAAGAAGAACCTAAGAAAATAGATCTTGAGTTGGATGATGCAAAATCTGAATCATCTAAAGAAGATGAAGTAGAAGAAGAAAAATAAGAACCTCATACCCCAGTATTGAGGAGATCAGTGAGAGAAAGAAGGCAACCAGAAAGGTATAGTCCACCTGATTTTCGTTCCAATTTTGATTTATCTATTACTGATGATGATCCCAGAATTGTCAGGGAAGCAGTGAATTCAAAGGATAGTAAACAATGGAATAAGGCCATGGTTGAAGAAATGGATGCCTTGGATAAGAATGAGGCATGGCATATAGTTGAGTTACCAGCTGGAAGAAAATATGTTGGTAGAAAATGGTTGTTTAAGAAGAAGTTTAATGTAGAAGGTAAAGTGGAGAAATACAAAGCTCAGTTAGTAGCAAAAGGTTATTCCCAGGTAGAGGGAATTGACTTTGGTGAGATTTTTTCTCTTGTTTCCAAGTTAACATCTATTAGATTTATTTTATCTATTGCTACTTCTTTTTATCTTGAAGTGGAACAAATGGATGTGAAGACAACATTCCTACACGGGGATCTGGAAGAAGAAATCTACATGAAGTAGCCAGAAGGCTTTGTAGTGAAGGGAAAGAAAGAGCTTGTTTGTAAGATAAAGAAGTCAGTATATGGTCTGAAGAATCACCTAGGATGTGGTACCAAAATTTTGACACATACATCCTTAGATTGGGATTTGTGAGAATCAGAGTTGATCATTGTGTATATTCAATCACTTCATTTATGTAGTGTTGTATGTTGATGACATGTTGTTGGTAGGAAATAACATGGATGTTATCAAGGAGGTGAAATCACAACTATCCTCTAAATTTGACATGAAGGATCTCGGTGTTTCTAACTTCATTATGGGAATGGAGATTAAAAGAGATCATGCAAATAGGAAACTGTGGTTGAATCAGAGAAAATATGTTGAGACGATATTGCAAAGGTTTAATATGCATGGAAGTAAACGAGTCAAGGTTCCTATTCCTATAGCTGTAAATTTATTTGCAGATCAGTGTCCCAAGACATAAGAAAAAGAAGAGGACATGTCCCATGTTCTGTATGCCAGTGCAGTTGGAACTTTGATGTATGCAATGTTTTGTACTAGACCAGACATTTCACATGCAGTGGGATTTTTTAGCAGGTATATGTCAAAACCAGGGAAGGAGCATTGGACAGTAGTAAAGAGGGTCTTCAGGTATTTGCGTGGCACTACCAATTATGGATTGTGCTACCAAGGAAGACCAGGATTGGACAAAGTGGTGGACATACATGGATTTGTTGATGCATACTAGGCTGGAGATCTAGATCGCAGAAGATCTACAAGTGGGTATGTGTTTAACCTATTTGGAGGAGCAATCAGTTGGATGAGAAAAATACAGGTTGTGGTGGTACTCTCAACTACAGAAGACGAATACATGACATCCACTCATGCAATCAAGGAAGCAGTATGATTATAGAGATTGTGTCCAGGTATTGGGTTGGTACAACAAGTAGTGATATTAGATTGTGATAGTCAAAGTGAAATATTACTGGCAAAGAACCTAGCTTATCATTCAAAGACAAAGCATATTTATGTTCAGTATCACTTTGTGAGAGACATGGTTGAAGAAAAGAAGGTGTTGCTGGAAAAAGTTGACACTTTGAAGAATGTTGCAGATTCATTGAAAAAGTCTATGAGCATAAAAAAGTTCTCCTGGTGTAGAGTAACAATGGGAATTGTTGCCCTGGATTGTTGACTATATAATCCTGTGGACCCCTAGATGCAAAGAAAACAACAAGTGGGAGAATGTTAGGTATGTGTTATATTATTTCCATGTGTCTGTGTGGGTGCGTCAAATTTGACAACTGTGTCTAACGATCCCTCTAGTAGTGTCTCTTGTGTCCTATGTGTCGGGAACTTCCTAGGGGGGGGCAAGTATGGTCCCCCCTGGTTACATGCGAAGTTCGGCTCTGGGGCAGCGCCCCAAAAAAAATTTTTTGGGGGGGGGATTTTTTCTATTTTAACGGATTTTTCCATTTTTAGCGGTTTTCTAAATTAATCTCGGATTAAGGGATTAGGGTTTTGGTATCTACAGAATACCTAAAAACATTATATATATATATATATTGTATGGTGAAAGGTGAAATTAATACAATGAAGCGTTGAAATGTTTTCTCTTGGTTAAGGGTTTCCGGTATAAATATTTGTGTACTATGTGTATGAGCCATTAATTAATTTTTGTTTTGATTAAGAATCTATATGCATTTCTTTACTCCACATGTTTAAAACTTACACCTTCCATAATGATGATCTTATGTCATAGTGAAATGTAACCTTTATATAAGATTCCAATGAGTGATTTTAGGATCCCTTCGTAAACTCATCAATTAATTAGAATATTTTAATCCTCTTTGTGGTTGTGGCACCCCCACACAAACCCACAAATCCCATCAACTTGACCATGATGCCCTAGCCTCATTTCTAAGCCAATTTCATTGAAACGAAATTCAAAATTGGTGCCAACAAAAATTCCCACATGCCTAGAACCTTGGCCTCTAGTGGGAATACCTATGGAAGCTACAAAAAAATAAACACTCCTTCTTAGTGAGGGAGGTATCCCATCCACCAACATCTAGATGCACTACTTTCAAACATAGTAGATATAACTTTGTATTTGCCACCCCATCTATATATCTATACTCCAATCGATCAGACTGGCTACTCCCTCTATCATTGCAGCAAAGGGGTATGTGAAACCTCATGTCTGTTTGGCTAGTCGCATCCTTGGTCAATGGGGAAAGACATATTGTCCAGTCTATCTGACTGGCCACACCATCGGTCACGGGGGAAAAATCTATCTGACTAGTCACATCATCGGTCACCAGAACACATCCAATTGTCTAGTCTATCTGACTGGACACTTTCTCGATTACTAGAACACATCCATCTATCTAGTCTATATGATTGGCCACATCCTCGGTCCCTGAGGAAAAATATATCTGACTGGTCACACCCTCGATCACTGAAGCAAATCTTTTTTTGTAATTTTCCTCACTAGATGCTCCCTCTGTGATTGAAACAACTCCTACTCCCCAGTTCTCCTGATCGGCTGCCTCCTCTGTCACTGTAGAAAAACTTGTTGAGACAAGTGTATCCTCCAAGGAGGTATCACATTCCCTAGAATCTTCCTTCCTTTGAAGCTCTTGTCTAGACTCCTCCACCCATGAAAATTGTATGCCAGTCCTAGAATATGTCTCTCTCCCAAATAAACCTGAGGGGGAACTCCCTATGGATGTCCATATCTCTCTTTGAGCCAATTGTCTCTCCCTAATTTTAGGCTCACTATGAGACAACATGTTTCTTCTGAAACTTGACTCCCTTTGATTCTGCATAACTTTTGGGGGCATCTTCTCCCTATCCACTATACTTTTCATAGTCCTGGGAGGTTGCTCCTCCCTCCTAGATTCTAAGGGATATCTCCCTCTAAAAATTTTCTCCCTCTCAGTCGATATTATTGGTGGGACCATCTGCCTCACCACTTGTGGAGCTATCTGCTCCCTCTAAACCTGTGTCATTGGTGGAGTCACGTACCTCACAACTAGTGGAGCCACCTGCTCCTCTGCATCTATCTCTTTACTCATGTTGGCCACACCTGTTAGCCTGTATGGATTTGTACATGCCTAGAAAACCAAATATGTGATTCACCAACTGGAAACCCATAGACATACATTGTTTCCTCCACTACAAATTGTGTATACCCTATACGATATATGTCCTTCTACAACCCACGTATATACATGCATCGTCCTCTTGCAAATCACTTATGGCACAAAAAATTCACTCACACATGCAACCTTAGTCGCTCCTCTCTCTTGGACCATATTCATCGCCTTGCAAACTTCCTTTTATTGAGATTACCAATCCTCCTTGACACAAGTGCAGACTCACTTATGCCAACTCCATCCTTCCATAATGATGATTGTGTGTCACAATGACATATATCCTTTATATAAGAGTCCAATGAGTGAGTTTAGGAGCCCTTTCTATACTCAACAATTAATTATAATATTTTAATCCTCTTTGTGGGTGTGGCACCCCTACACAAACCCACAAATCCCATCAACTTTCCCATGAGGCCCTAGCCTCATTTATAGGCCAATTTCACTAAAACGGAAGTCAAAATTGGTGCCAACAAAAATTCCCGCATGTATGGCACCTTGGACTCTAATGGGAATACCTACCAAAGCTACAAAAAAATCAGCAAATTTCACCCTCGATAGAGTTGTGTCGCAAGTTTGATCCACACACCATCCCATTTCACCAAAAGGTGAGAAGGTCTATGCATTCTCCTCTAAATGTGAGAAGGTATTACTTGAGGAATTTGTTGGTAAGAATCAACAGCATGGAGGGATAATGAGTGAGGATAACCCTCATGGATCTTATGTTCCCCTACAACCATCACATGCCAAGGACAACCTATTTTCAGCCACATTTTAGCAAGATTTGTCATATGACAAAGGATTAATATGCCTCTCGAAGCTTACATCTAATCGTCCCCATTTCCGAATTCAGTTTTGAGTTATCACATTGATCATTTCTCTAATGGCCGAAAAATACTAAAATAAATATCAACATGTATAATTGCAGAGAAGCACATGGATTTCTTTTCAGCTAAAGGCTTTGTCATCAATTTGGTCTTGTGTGGAAAAAAATCTATAGCAAAGAAGTGTGTTGTTCTACAAGTGTTGATATTGTTTGGTACTATACTTGATCTATAAGAAATAATGGTGTAAAATCTTTGCATGATTCAACAAATGCCCCGACCAATGAAAAAGAAAAGTAAAGAAGAAAAAAAATCGAGTAACCTAAAGAGGGCTACATGGTGAGGTTTCTTTCATTCAAACCATGATTCGTTCATAACGCTAAGAAGCTTTGGGGTTTTCTATATTGTTTTACATCAAATAGAGTATTCTAATAAATACTACGATGATATCTATGAGTATAGATCTAAAATTTTCCCTGTTTGAAGGCATTTTAAAGGTTTATTCTTAGAAGTTATCATTTCAGGGTCTAAAAGATAGGGTTTAAAGACTAAATTCGATAAAAACTTCCATCCTATTTCAGTCGGGATAATGCTTTGAGTCTTATGTTTGTCTCTATTTCCAGGCATGTGACACTTCTTATTGATTTTGCATGACTTCTTCCCATGAATCACCTTTTGATTGAGGTAAGTTGCGGGTTTTTTATTGGTGCTCGCACAGTAGGTTCAATGTTGTTATTTTCTAAAATGCACTCATTATAGGTATCATTTCTTTCAATTTCAGGTAATAGAAAGAAAATAAATTTGCATTTTGCATCTATTGGGAACTTAGGATTTAGTTTTCAGTGTACTTCCCTGCTCCAGTGTTGTAATGGAATTAGATGATCTTTGGTGCAGGATCCTTCCATTCAACACCAAAGCTAAGCATATTTTTAAAAAATGATTTTATTTTTAGTATTTTACTAATTTGCGATACTATTACCATTGGTTTTCATGGAAGGGATTACATATCTTGTCATGCATGCAAATCTATTGGTGTGTCCAACCTTGCCAAGTTTCTGGAGGAAGAAACTTCTCTTAATTTTGCATCTAGCAGAGTATGCCTTTAATCTATCTCTGAACTAGTCCTTACAGCCTTTTTCCATAGCAACATAATGAGTACATCATGACTTTCTCTATCTAAGTGCTTTGCAACTTCCTTGAGTTTTCTAAGTTGGGAAAACTTAGGTCCAAATTCAAGCTCTACAATTGGTTTTTTTTTGTTAGATCTAGAATAACCTAGTGGCAAGGACTCACAAATGAGATATTCCATGGAATTATTCCCCAAATATGATGTGCACACTAGTGTTTGGTTTTACAGCTTATTTCGTGGGCTTGTTTGGTGAATGTGATCTTATTTCCACTCATAGTACTAATGGTATGTCGTTACTCCATCCTAGAGAGAAAAGATCTTTGTAGGTTTGTACTTTTTCTTTGTCTTGGTAAGCCAAAAAGGTTTTGTAGCACACATTGAATTCTTAAAAGTGGTATATCCATTATAAGATAGAGATATGGTACATGGGCATCGAAACAAGTTGTATAGTCCTAATACACGTACTCAATGGAATTGTTTATAATACATAAATACCATTGTGTGGAAAAAACCTTGGCTTACCCGTGTACCTTATGTATGTAAAACTAATAGCATAAGATATTAGAGTTAACAACAAATAACATTCAGATATGTTCTCTAAGATTGCTGAAAAGTACACACTAAAGCTACAGTAAACACATCAAAAGAAGCTAGAACAACCACATAGTAAATAACACAAGATTTACTCTGGAAACCCCACTCCTCTAGGGAAAACCTGGAAATACTAAAGATCCTTTTATTATTCAGATAATGGTTGATGAATATGTTATAGAAGTTAATTCTAAGATAACTCCTCAACTCAGAGCTACTTCTGATAACTTCCAAAATAAATCTTCTTCAGTACTCAACCCTCTTCGGGATTCTTGGATCAATTTGTTGTGTTGGGCGTTTGTACCACCTGTACAGATTCTTATCATTCTTGTTGATCGACCTTACCAGTTGTACGGCACCGTACAACTCCCCTTCTAACATGATTTCTTCACTGCTCTTAATCCCTTTACCTATTTTATTTGTTGCACAACATGACCAGGATGATATTCATCAGTTTGGCCATCACTCGACCTCCCCAATCCATCTGTACAGTTCGTACGACTTGCCTGGAGTGATGCTCTTTTCCTAGCACAAGAGAAATAGGTTTGATCCCTTTTGTCTGAATGTGTGTATTCCATTTATGTAGTTGAGTCTCTTTTGGTATGACCCTAAGGCCCTCGCTCGACCTCCTCTAGCAACCTCAACTTAGCTCTTTTCCCTGATCACTCTCAGAACTCCCTCTCAATCTTAGATGGTGAGTCTCTTTTTTGATAATGAGAAATGAAGCTCTCTTGGTCTATTAAGAACCCTATCCATTCTCTCATTCGATCATGGCCCTTAGATCTTCACCTCAAGATATAGATTTGACGGTGGGGACTTGATCAAGCATTGATACAACTTAAGTCGCATCCAATGATTGTGAATTAATATCATGTTGACTTAAGTGATCCCCACCATCACTAAGTTGTCTATACATCATGGGGTCCCCTTCCACACTACTAGACACCCCTAGTGTGCAAGTACATGCCCGAGCTATATACTTTAACACTCCCTCTTAGCGAGGACGATACTACCACTGGAGCTGCCCCCTCCACGTTCCATATCACTGTGAGTCTCTCCCTATGAATTTGAGAGACTCCTCCTCTCTAAGTCTATATACTCAACCTGATCTACTTTTTAACTGTTTCTACCACCTGCACTAAGACCATATCTGTATCCCCACTCCTCCAACTGAGTCCACTCCCACCACGTGGGCCTACTAAGGAGAGCCTCTTGTTGTCTCAAATGTGATCCAAATGTCCCATCACTTCCACCCATGAAGTTGTAGATGGGTTTCCCACAGAGCTTGTATAGGCAATCCTCATTGATGCTTATCATCACAGGTGGTCTTGGAGCCTGACCTCTGGCAGAGTGAATATGCACACCACAACCAAATAAGTTGAAATTTTATCCTTGATCCTCCAAGGATGTGATTGAAATTACACTAACTCTCATACCCGGTACATAAAGTACCCTTGGAACCCAGAATATTGCCTGCCTCTATTTGTAGTGACACCATCCCTTCTCCTCAGACTGCCACCATGCTAGAGTGCACACCACATATTAAATAACCAAATTCTTGAGCTAAGAACTCTTGGAATGCATATATTTCCCTGGTCATGTGGAAAGTGGCACCACTTTCTAGGTACCACCCATCTCTAGATCTTTCCTTTGAGTCAAGGAATATTGTATACTCATCCTTGAACATCCTGCAAAACTAGCGAGTTATGGAAACCAATTTTTTCTCCTCCTCGTCCTCATACCAATCCTCCTCTTCTGTTGAGGCAATCACTTATTTCTTCCTACCCTTAGCTCATTTTCCCTTCTTGGCTTGAGAGCAATAGATGGCATAATTCCAAAATTCTCCACACATAGCACTAAAAATGTGAGAGATCCTTCTTTGGCCTACCACTTGTGGATCCTCCTCTAGAATTTGGTCTTTTATTGCTTCTGGCTCCCCTCTTTATTGCTTCTCATCTACATTCCTACCTCTTCTGATCTCTTCTTAGCAGCATTCATCCCACAACCTATCATGGTCTGGTAGTTTTTCTCTGGCTACCATTCCTAAAATAAAAGGGTCCCACTCCTTTGGGAATCCTCTCAAGGCTTATCTAACCATCTCATCTAGCGAGAGCTTTACTCCTAGTGCAAGAAGCTCATACAAAAATTGTTTCACCTTGGTGAGACAATTTGCAACCCCTTCCCCCTTAATCATTCATGTGTGTTGAAGTCTCTCCTTGAGAGCCATGATCCTTCTCTCATGTTTAGCTTCAAACAATCCCTTTAAATGTGACCACATCTCATTGGTTGTTTCCTTCTCACCAATATTAGGTACTAGGTGATCCTTTACTCAATCTAGGAGAATATTATGAGCTCTAATCTCTAGAGCATTATTTACTTTGTTGTCCTTTGAAACAGTGGGGATTATGGCAACCTTCTCAACAATACCCCATACCTTACTTTCTTGAAGAGAATTCTTTATTTAGTATTTGCATTGAACATAGTTGGAAGCACCATCTAATATGTCTTCATATCTCATATTTGTAGCCATCTTGCTACACAATTGTTTCCTCCATGAAAATATTCTTAACTCAACACTTTTGGGTAGATATGCTCCTAGGTTCCCTCACTTTGAATCTTATTCAGTCTCAACCAGCTCCCTCTTAGACTACACATATCC
>CBVK0101239923.1:10752-30091 GCA_900067695.1 Picea abies
ATTTTATTCACAAATCCTTCTTATTTAGCTTAGCAAGGTCGTACACCTTATGGAACTCTTCCACAAAGTTAAATCTTGACCGAGTTGTTGAAGGAAGCTTGATTTGACTCACTTAGGGTTCTATGGAAGTTGGATAGAATTATTCTTCTCTGTCACTGGAGCACAAAACTTCAACAAGTCTTTTGGAGTTTTCAAAGGTTTAGCTCTGATACCATGTAAAACTAATAGCAGAAGATCTTATACTTAACAACAAATAACATTCAGATATGTTCTCTAACATTGTTGAAAAGTACACACTTAAGCTACAATAAACACATCAAAAGAAGCTAGAATAGCCACACAATAAATAACACAATATTTACTTTGGAAACCCCACTCCTCTAAGGAAAACCTAGCAATACTAAAGATCCTTTAGTATTCAGCTAATGGTTCATGAATACATTATATAAGTTAAGTCAGAGATAACTCCTCAGCTGAGAGCTACTTTTGATAACTTCCAGAAGAAATATGCTTCAGTACTCAACCCTCTTCAACATTCTTGGATCAATTTACTATGTTGGGTGGTCATACCACTTGTACAACTCTATATTGATTCTTCTCCTTCTTGCTGAGCGGTCGTACCAGTTGTACGACACCGTATGGCTCCCCTTATAACATGATTTCTTCACTAATCTTAATCCCTTTTCCTATTCTATTTGTTGCATGACATGACTAGGTTGATATTCATCAGTTTGAACCTCACTCGGCCTTTTCAATCCATCTATACAGTCCGTAAGGCTTGCCTGGAGTGATGCTCTTTCGTTGGTACAAGAGAAAGATTTTTTATCCCTTTTTTCTGAGTGTGTGTATTCCCTTTCTGTAGCTGAGTCTCCCTTGGTATGATCCCTGTGGCCCTAGCTCGACCTCCTCTTGCAATATTGACTTTTCTCTTTTCCTTGATCACTCTCAGAACTCCCTCTCAATATTAGATGGTGAGTCTCTTTTGTGATAATGAGAAATGAGGCTCTCTTGGTCTTTTAAGAACCCTAGCCATTCTCTCATTCAATCCCCCACCCACCCCCTTTTCTTCACAAATCCTTCTTATTTAGCTTAGCAAGGTCGTACACCTTATGGAACTCTTCCACAAAGTTAAAACTTCACCGAGTTGTTGAAGGAATCTTGATTTGACTCACTTAGGGTTCTCTGGAAGTTGGATAGAATTATTCTTCTCTGTCACTGGAGCACAAAACTTCAACAAGTATTTTGGAGTTGTCAGAGGTTTAGCTCTGATACCATGTAAAATTAATAGCAGAAGATCTTAGACTTAACAACAAATAACATTCAATATGTTTTCTAACTTTGTTGAAAAGTAAACACTTAAGCTACAATAAACATATCAAAAGAAGCTAGAATAGCCACACAATATTTACTTTGGAAAGCCCACTCCTCTAAGGAAAACCTAGCAATACTAAATATCCTTTATTATTCATCTAATGGTTCATGAATACATTATATAAGTTAATTCAAAGATAACTCCTCAACTGAGAGCTACTTTTGATAACTTCTAGAAGAAATATG
Source organism: Picea abies (assembly GCA_900067695.1). Taxonomy (NCBI): domain Eukaryota; kingdom Viridiplantae; phylum Streptophyta; class Pinopsida; order Pinales; family Pinaceae; genus Picea; species Picea abies. The sequence goes on from CBVK0101239923.1 coordinate 12,310, forward strand.
CTTCAGTACTCAACCCTCTTCAACATTCTTGGATCAATTTACTATGTTGGGTGGTTGTACCACTTGTACATCTCTATATTGATTCTTATCCTTCTTGTTGAGCGGTCGTACCAGTTGTATGGAACCGTACGACTCCCCTTCTAACATGATTTCTTCACTAATCTTAATCCCTTTTCCTATTCTATTTGTTGCATGACATGACTAGGTTGATATTCATCAGTTTGAACCTCACTCAGCCTCTTCAATCCATATGTACAGTCCATAAGGCTTTCCTAGAGTGATGCTCTTTGGTTGTCACAAGAGAAAGAGGTTTGATCACTGTTTTTTGAGTATGTGTATTCCCTTTCTGTAGCTGAGTCTCCCTTGGTATGATCCATGAGGCCCTAGCTCGACCTCCTCTTGCAATATTGACTTAGCTCTTTTCCCTAATCACTCTCAGAACTCCCTCTCAAGATTAGATGGTGAGTCTCTTTTGTGATAATGAGAAATGAGGCTCTCTTGGTAGAAATGAGGCTCTCTTGGTCTTTTAAGAACCCTAGCCATTCTCTCATTCAATCCTATCCCTTATATCTTCACCTCAAGATCTAGATCTGAGAATGGGGACTTAATTAAGCATTGAGACAACTTAAGTCACATCTAGCAGTTGTGACTTAATATCATGTTGACTTAAGTGATCCCCACCATCACTAATTTGTCTAGACATCATGGAGGCCCCTTCCACACTACTAGACACCCCTAGTGTGGAAGTACTTTCTTGAGCTATATACTCTAACAATTTCCTATTAGGATGCAAACCAAGAAATAAATGCCAGCCTTAAATACTCTTACAGAGATGGTAACATGATAGTATGTTGCTACAACATGGATTTCTACTAGTTTTATTTAATTATTTTCCACTGGCTCTATTTTTTAGAGATCCCTTCCACTCTGAGATGTAAGAGTAGCTTGTGTCTCTAATCACTACCAATGATCCAAGTGTGATGTCTTAGCTTTGTTTTTTGTTGTCATTTTTATAAAGTGTCATTCCATTAGTGTTTGTTTTGTTGTAGAAATCCTCTCTTATCTTCTTAGATTATTGCTTTTATTTTGTGACATCATGTTGGATGTTGCTTGCAGTTTTTTTTCTTTGTAAATAGTGATTATTCAATAGTTTTGAATTAGCTATTCAAAATGAATGGTGAGGAATTAGGGTTCAACAGTCTCATGTGTGAGTGCGCTATTCTAGTCACTTCCCTAAACCACACATTATGTTATTAAGAAGGCCTTTGGATAACCAGCAAAACCACCATCATAAGGCACAAAAAAATTCATGATGGGTGGTTCAAGTTTAATGGTTATAATTTGTAAGTAATTTTATATAAATGAACACTAATTTACCAATTGATTATGATAAGTTGTAAGTAGTTTGATTTAAATCAACATTAATTTATCAATTGATTCTTCTATCACTCAATTTCTCTTAACCAACTCCATCTATTTGATTAAGTGATTCGTAGGTGGCCAATAATTGAAGTGAATTAATATGAAAGTACAATTTTTTGTTTAACAAACTTCTATTATTTGTGAAAGCCTCCTTGGCTTGTGAAAACGGGATATTCTTTTGTGAAAATTAGATTGCTTGGCATGTAAAAAATTACTATGATTTATGAAAGTTGTTTTGTGAAAGTTGTGTTAGCACTTAGCAAATTGTTGGGCTAAAGAAAAAAAACCTACCAAGGTAACCTACAAACCAACTTTAGGACTGGAAAATAGCCTCTCCAATATAGAGAGGGATCTCTCTCAGACCTAGTCTCTGATAGATAATAACTTTGAATTGACAGCTAGATTTATATACTTGTGGAAATGTTTTTGGTTTCACTGGCAAGGAAATATAGTACTTTGGGATATGGATTCAACCCCCTAAAAACAAGAGAAACAAATGAATAGTAAGGGGAACTTTGAGAGGATAAAGTATATATAGGAAATGGTATTTCAGTTTTATCGTCGTTTTGTATGGCAGAAGAAAGGAGAACACAAAGCAAATCAGAGCACCATTAAAGATGAGTTCTAACTTACTTAGAAGAAAAACACAGAGTTTAAATGGTTGAGTCTAAAGCATCGCGCAATGAATTTTAAACTCCTTAAATATTCCCAATTTAAACAAAGTAAAAAGACATGAATTTAAAGGGAACAAGAAGTACATACGAAGATAGGATCACAACACATCAAACCACCACCATTAGAATATTTTCATCAAAGCTTCAGGACCTCTGCGTTAAAGTTCCATCAGATTCAAAGATTACATTCAAGAGTCCTCTTCCTACACTACTTTGCCAACCCAGCTTACATCGAAAAGAGACAATATATAGAAAACTAACACCCTCTTGGGCTACTATGCCTCGAACTACTTTCCCCTAGAATCTAGGATTTGGTTACTCCTCCCCCCCCCACAAACAACCTTTTCAATAGAGTTTACCAAAAATAGAAACACAACTGCACCCAATCATAACATAATCGACACATTTGTCTTAATCATGCAGTCATGAGTAAGATTCAGTCATCATGTTGTGATAAATCGGTGTTTTCTTTCACGGGGTGCCCGAGTAATCAAGCGCACTGTGGGAAACTCTATCACCTTTGTATAACAATCTATGGCTCCTGTTACGCAATCACTGGTTGTAGCATGCACATGGTGAGTTGGTGTAGCGGGCAACCGTTTGTGGTCGCTCGTACAACTCTAGGTGGCAGCAACGGTTGGGGGACCATGCATCTCTTCCAAAACTGGCATGTGTTTCATTTATACCTGCCATCTTCAGTAGGTAATTTTACATCATTAGTGCGACGAATAGTCATTGTGCGGGTGTCACGTCAGAATTCTTATTGCCGGAAGGAAGCAGGCTATGCGCGAAGAAATATTATATGCCACGATCAAAAAGGACAAAATGGGGTTGTCTTACTCATGCCTCTAGCCTCACCTGCAGTCTCAAAACTCTGAGTGTTTTTTTAAGAGACAAGTTATGTTTTCTCAGAATATTCACCTTCCTCCACAAGATTATGTTTCCTTTCAGTTTTGCTTGAGCGTTGGCCAGAGCTACACGGGCGTTATCAATGTTTGATCTGCATTCCTTTAAATGTTATGTGATTCTTTCTTCTGACACTCATTGTTCCTCATGCATCTGGATAATTACGTCTTGTGCCTCTTTGTGTTGTTTTTTGATCCAATTTACATTCCTTGCTCGACTCTGCAACGTTGGTGTTTCAATGTCCTTTATGTCAGTTGTCTTCTTAATTCTTTGTTTTCTTGATATAGTTCGACGATAGTGAGTTGCGCTTTCTTCATCTGCTGCGACAACTCCTGAAAATTCATGTTTTCATCACCTGACTTCCTCTACCTTTCACCAATTCCCTTGCTCGTACCTTCAATAGGATCTGGTCGAACGGTGTGCATGAGTAATCTCTCGGTAGTATACTGGGTGCGCGGTTCACTGGGATCTTGGATCTCTTCAGTTTTACTATTCAACCTTGGCCTGCCTCTTTTTTGGGGGTGTTGGTTGGTCGGATGACGAGTCTTCTATTCCTTTCCCTTTCCTTTTCCTATGACATTTTCCTTTCTTGCCCCTGCACTGTGGAATGATGTTTCCCTTGCAGATGGAAGAATGTCTCCTTTGGGGTCTATGGGGATGTTAGCCGAACTCATAAATGAATACCAGTCTTGTTCATACGTCTCAATTCCTCGATTTCCAACATCTTGATTAACGACAAATGGGACAAATTGTTCCTTGGTTGGTCAGCCTCGGCCTGGACTTTTTTTGCCATCTTTTCCAAGCTTCGGCATAAGAAGAAAGGTAGATTCTAAGGTTTTTTTCTTGTGAAGTGCATCAACAACTTGATGCGATATGGGTATACCCTGTCAACCTTCCTTCACAGGTGAAATATCTCCTAATTACCTTTAGAAGCTTTTGGAAAGGCTCCCGGAGGGACTGGCTTGGAACGTCGGCTCCAATTTTCCCATTTAGACAGTTGGGCTTGATGAAGTCTTTATAGCAAAAAATGTCTAAAGGCATGCCTATAAACCATATTTCTTCGCGCAGAGGGATCTTCGTCGCAGCTGACAGAGTTTCCTATGTCACTTGGAAGGTGATTATCGCAATGGCCGCATTTACACAGTAAAATTGGCGGCAAACTGCTCATCTAGCTTCGCATTGTACCCTTTGATCTTTTCACAAAAGCGCATACATTCAGCTTGTTCAAAAGATGCCCTGGTTTCCAGATTTTCATTTATTAATTCCAGGTCTTGAGGCTCAGACCTCACAGCCCTACCACTTCTTGCCTTCTTTATTATGCTTTGGGACATTTCCATGATACCAGTATATATTTATCTCACATGTGTGGTAATGAACTATAGCACCCTCTCTGTGTGGAAAATAAAAATGACAGACTTCGCAGAGACTGTCAGAAAGGCAGTCACAAAATCTTTGTGCGACAAACAAAATCAGCCACAGGAGTTCGTGGTGCGGCAGTAACGTGCGATGGAAAATTTCAGTGTAGTGGGGAAACTCAGCGCGGTGGAAAACAACAACGGGAGGTTCCTCGCGGTAGGGAATTTAGGCGCAGTGATAAATTCAGCACGATGGGAGGAAATTCCAAAGAAGAAAGGCTAACCGCGAGAATAAATAGCGTCCAACACGTTATTTTGCAGCGAACTACAACATACTTTAAACAATGACTGAAAACGATGAAGGAGACGCGGTAACTCGAATCAACAAACTTACAATACGAACAATGGAAAACAACTTTCACACAACGAAGGGGTCTAGAGCTTGCAGAAAAAACCAAAGACAACGCACAAATCTGAAAAGTAAAGGGGAGGCATGCAGGGTGACCAGTATTTATACTTGAACGGATAACGAATGGAATCATGGAAGAGGACAATAAATCCATGGCAACAAGAAGTTTGGAATCAGGTTGAATATTCGCGCAGCAAACTCATGCGACGGGTACACTTTGAAGTGTGCAAAGTACAGATGATAAGAGCAGCAGAGTATAAATGATAGAAGCATAGTGATTTTCCACCTTTCTGACTTAATGATTAGGTGATGATGTTTGTTATGTCTTTCGACGTGACATTTATCCCAACAACTTGCCTTGATCTCTGGCATGTAAATTCCCCTTTTCTGACAGGACTCAATCTTTAGGGAAAGGGACCTTTACAAGTCACACATGACTAATCATTACGCCCTTTCCTTACTCCAAGGGCCAAACCCGCTACTTGTTGATTTTGACCCATTTGTTATTCGATCACTGACCTCACACACTTTGACGCATGAACTACAACTCATCTAGGACTAACTCTAACTGCAAAAATCACGATACTAACAAGTTGAAAGTTGTACTCGCTATGTAAAAAATATATATTATATGTTACGATTGTGTTTTTCTTTCATCGTGATTATATTTATTATATTTATATGACTTTTTCTTAATTATAATTTAAGTATATGTTATTTTAGTGATAATTTTAAATAATATAATATAATTTGTCTCACAATAGTTTAGTGAGAATTGAATTGTTGTAAACATTTGACTTGAAAATACAAGATCACTTTACTCCGAATGTCATCCTACATAAAATTTAATATAATAATTTTTTTAATTATAAAATATAGCCCACTTTATAATTAGAGAAAGATATCTATCTAGCTTTTAAGTAGTATGGGCTAGAGTCGTTGTTCTAGTTCATTATAAGTTTAATTCTACATTAACAACAAAAATCTATTATACATTTAAAACTTAATTATTTTATTAAATAATTTTATTAAGTAATATAGACTAGAGTTGGTGTTCTCGTTCAGTTTAATACTTTAACTACATATATTATACTTTTATAACTTAATTATTTTATTAAATAGTTTTATTGAATAGTTTGTGTATTTATTCTAACCACATATATTGTACATTTAAAACTTAATTATTTTATTGAATAGTTTCTATATTTATTCTAGTTTATTTTTTAATTATTTTAAAAAATATTTTAATTGAATATTCAATAAATTGTTTGTGTATTTATTCTAGTTTATTTCAAATGTAATTGTAATATTTTCAAGGACGAGTTCCAGTTGTATTTATAAATTGTAAACATGTTTTGTAGGTTGGTGAGTCGAGTGTTGATAAGTTGGTGGGCTTATGTCTTTATTAGGCCAGAGAGCCTAAATGTTAAAGGTTGAGAGCTTGATTTTGTATGTGTAACTATGCATATCATTAATAAAATATAAAAATCGTTGTGTGCAGATCGAACACGAAGAAAGAGTGATGGGGGACTAAGCTTCCACAAGGTGGGTAAGGGAAAGGGGGTTGAAAGGCTGGAAAGAGGGGCTAAGCTTAGGGGATTAAGTCCTTGGAAAGGCAACGTGTGCAAAATGAAACGCACGTAGCTCTAGGAAGACAAGTGTCAACCCGGGTGCATGCAGTTAAAGCTGCAGAATTCAGTTGTGTTGGGGTTCGCTCTTGTATTATGTCATCCTTCGCGTTCGCTGGGATCTGGGGCGTCTGAACCGTTTTCCTCTACGTCTGCATCTGCATACCCTCACACACCTCTGGTATTATTAATCTGTGAGTCTAACTGCATTGGACTTCGCTTGTTATTCCTGATTCCTGTGAATTTCGTCTAGCCTCTGCATTTTGACCTCAGCATACCCACGCATACCCGAGCAATCACCCAATGGGAGGGAAAACTGACATGTGTGTCCCATGAACCTAGGTTTATCCACACTGCAAATCTAAGTTCGTGACTTAACCGTTTGGGTTGTTGTCCTGTGTATTGCCTAAGTCATGTTGCATCTTAGTGGGACTGTTGTCATTTTTGGATTTCCATGCCCAAATTTCCCTATAGTTGTTGTCGCTCATGAGTTAACCGAATGTTGTTGATGTGCGATTATCCTTACCTTGCGAGAATTGAGCAGTAACTGGCTGAAGAAGTGGGTTGTCAGGCCCGTGGTGGAAGAGGCAGGTTGTCAGACCTGTGAGCAGCTCTCTCCAGGTGAGAGAGTTTGTTGGGAAGTGGTTTTCTCCTAGAGAGAGTCCAACACTAGTTATGAAGCTTTAAGAATTCCTGATTTGGCTTGTTGTTGAGACCTTGAGAGGGAGTTGAAGTAGTCAATGGACTGTGTGACAGTGAAGGTGTATACTCCCAGGTGGAATAGGCATGTGGGGAATGAGAGTCTGTGAGTAGTGGGCGTCAGAAGGATCCTGGAGAGAATCCTTCTGGTTGCACTGTGCAGTTTTCCTGTAACCACAGCCTAGTCTAGGATTCCCTTGCCTTGGATGGAGCTTAGTCTCAGCTCAGGGGTGACCCACTGCTAAGCGTGATGAGCAGTGTAGTCTAAGGCTGGGAGGTTCGTGGAAGGTCTGCACGTAGTTGGTGGTGTTACTCCAGTTGAAAAGATAAGTATCATTATTGTGCTTTATTTATATGTTATGCATGTTTGTAATACTTGAATGTTATCATGTATTCTATTGCATATATGAATTACTGTCTATTACCTTTGAATCTGTATGGTAGCAGTAACTTTGTGTTATATGTTTTAATTCGATTAAAATGCATGTTAGATATATCTATGTATGTATGTATTTCCACGTGGTAGCATTGCCCGGCCTGTTGGTGGTCGGGGATGTTACAAATTGGTATCAAACCCATGGTTACAACACTAAGCCTGAATGGGTTGGATAAGTGGTCATTGGACCCAAAGTTTCAGGTGGGAATTGTGTCTGGAGGGGCTAATTTCATACCTCAGAACCTTCCTGAGTGCCAAGAAGTTGTCTTGGTCGTGTTACGAAGCTCGGGAGGAGTAGTGGTATCGTAAAACCACGATAGAAGTGGTATTGGGCCACAGAGTAATGTGTGTCATGGGATTTGTTCATAAGGAAGGGAAACCCTTTTATGACTGTCAGATCTGGAGAAGGTGCAGGAGGGTTATCTTGGAAGCCTATCGAAGTTCGGCAATTGGGAGAAGCGGGGTGCGTTGAGGCACAAACTTATGAAGTCTGAAGCTCTGAATTCTCGAAAGATATCTACACCATAGATCTGAGGGGAGAAGCTTGATCATTAGATCTTGGAGAATCTGCACACAGGTTATTCACGAGAATCCTTCAGAGTTCGCAGATCGAAAGATTTAAAGTGAAGAGAAGTGAAAACATCTGAAGCAAGAAATCGCAAAGTGGATCTCGATCGTTGGTTGCGGCTAAGATAAGGATCGTCGATTATCCAGGGAGATTTCAGAACTATGGAAATCGAGAGAAGGGGAACATACTGACACACAAAATTCTGAAGCTTGAAGTTTTGAAGTGAAAGGGTAGACGTGGTGGGGTCAGATGATTTTGCCTAGGGTGACGTGGACCTTCCTAGGTGTACCACGTGCCATCACCTTAGTCGGTGACAGTTGTATTATGTGGGCCTGGATGATAGAGAAGACAAAACTTTGAAAGTCACGAGATTTGAAGGAAGCAAGCATGAAAGCTTCCAAAACCTGAAGTAACAAAACTCCGAAGTCCTGAAGCTTCAATGATAAAAGTTCCACAGCAAGTGTCAGTCGTTGGATGCTAGCTAGATGTGGACCGTTGATCCACCCTACTTCATGAGTTTGTTAATTCGGAACTCCAAGAGTCTATTGTGATGTATTATGAAGACTTCGAAACCCGAAGTCCTGATTAAGAACCTATCGATCTAGTTCTTGGTCACAACCCGTGGTCACAGGGGTTGGGACTAGGGGAAAAGGGTTGAGGCTTGAAATTTTTACAAAGTCGAGCAGAGCTCGGAAAATTCATGAAATATGAATGTTTCTTAAAACAGATTTGGTTTATGAATTATGTGGGATTTTTTAAGGAATGATGGCCTGACAAATTCTGGTTGACTGTACGTTGTGTTTGCAGAGTTCAACGAGTGTCAGGAACGAAGTGAATTGACACTGAGTGCAGAGGAATGGAAGAGGCATGGACTTCTTCCAGTTCAAAGAATGAAGTAAAAGGGATGGACGTCCACTTGGGAGTTGAAGGATCGAACTCCAATGGACACGGAGAAGAGATGGATAAGGGAATATGATTAAAATCATTGAACGGATGCAGAAATATGCCCTGGCTCATCGAGCAGATAACAGAAAGCTCTTGAAAGCCAAGTATCGATAGGGAGAATTCAACTTAAAGTTGATGAAGAGTTTGGTCAAAATAGAAAATAAGTTGGATAAGGAGAGTGATTCAAGCAAAACAGGGAATCGTGGACCCCCTAAGAAGAAAAGAAGATCGAGAAGCATCAGCAGGCATCATCTCACTCCCTGAAACATTCCAATAAGGAGGCACACAGTAGTTCAATCCCATCTCCTACAAGAAAACATAGGAGATATGGAGTGGATGAACTAAAGGGAGAAATGAACAAGATTAAACCTCCTACGTTTGATGGAGAAAAAAAGAAGGAGGAAGATGTTGAAACGTGGTTGCTTGGCATGAGGAAATATTTCCAACTACAGAATTATTCCTCTCATGCAGAAGGAAGAATTGCAATGTATCAACTGAAGGGAAAGGCATCCATGTAGTGGGATCAACTTGTGTAGCTGCAGCACATCAAAGAGAAGGATATTATTTGGAAAGAATTCAAGAGGTATTTCGAAAAGAAATACTTGAATAAAAGATATTATGACCGAAAGATGAAAGAGTTCTTTGAACTCAAGCTGGGCAGCATAACCATTGATGAATACGAACGAAGGTTCTTGGAGTTGTTTAAATGTGTTCCCTTCATCAAGGATGAGACTGTCAAGATTCAAAGGTATCTGAGTGGACTGCCACCTTCCATCGGTGACAAGATTCAGTATGATGACCCAAAAACTATGGAAGAAATGATAAGAAGAACGAAATTCTTATGTGAGCAGCAAAGAGGAAATCCCACTTTTCAAAAGGCTTGGGATGACCAGAAGAAGTTCAAGAAGGAGCAGAGGAAGAAGGGAAACAAACCTCCCTTTTTTAAAAATAGTCCTCAAGGGAAGCCATCTTTTAGAGAGTCGAGAACGGCTGACGTAGGGGGACAAAGGCCAAGGCATACACCCATTCAGTGTTGGGGTTGTTAGGGAAACCACAAGTACAAAGATTGTCCCCACAAAAATGGAAAATTGAAAGTTTCCCATAATTTTCAGCAAGTTGAAACATTGGAGGACATGGGAATTAGAATACCAAGAATCTACACATCCCTGGACAACAAGCAAGAAGAATATCAATCGCACATGATTGAAGTGGAAGGTATGATCAACAACCATGCCTTTACTATTTTAATTGATTCAGGGGCTATCCATAGTTATATAGATCCTAGGGTGGTGGAAAGTTTGCAATTGCCAAGAAGCAAGCATGAGAAATCTTGGTTGGTGCAGCTAGCTAGCGGAGCCAAGAGGAAAGTTGTTGAGTCGATTAAATCATGTCCAGTGGACATGAATGGACTAAGTACTAAGGTAGACCTGAATATATTGCCTTTAGGTTCTTATGATTGTCTAATTGGTATGGACTGATTGGACCAACACCACGCCATCTTAGATTGTCATAACAAGGCATTCACTTGCCTGGATGAGGAAGGGAATCAGAGGACAGTCCAAGGAATTCCCAGAGCAGTTGTTGTTAGAGAAATCTCAGCAATGTAGCTGAAGAAGTGTTACAGGAAAGGTTGTCAGTTATTTGCAGCCCATGTGGAGGAAACACCTAAGGATAAGGTGTCAAATATTGAATATCATGAGATACTAAAAGAGTTTGAAGATGTATTCCAGGAGGTACCCAGACTACCCTCGAAGAGAGATATTGACTTCTCTGTAAACTTAATGCCTGGAGCATCTCCAGTGTCGAAAGATCCTTACAGAATGAGTATGCCAGAGGTGAAAGAACTGCAATTGCAGCTTGAAGAGCTTCTGAAGAAGGGGTATATACGCCCAAGTGTGTCACCTTGGGGAGCCCCGGTCCTATTCGTGAAGAAGAAGGATGGCACATTGATATTGTGCATCGATTTCAGACAGTTAAACAAAGTGACCATTAAGAACAAGTATCCTATGTCGCAGATCGATGATCTCTTTGACTAGTTGAAGGATGCTAAGATATTTTTGAAAATAGATCTTAGATAAGGATATCACCAAGTAAGAATAAAGGATGAATACATCAGTAAGATCGCCTTTAAAACAAGGTATGGTCACTATGAATTCACAGTGGTGCCATTTGGGTTGTCAAATGCACCCGTTGTTTTTATGTGTTTAATGAATGGTGTATGCAGGGACTATCTGGACAAGTTTGTCATAGTCTTTTTGGATGACATCCTGGTCTATTCCAAGTTGGAGAAAGAGCATGAACATCATCTGATGATGGTGTTGCGGGTGTTAAGAGAGCACCAGCTTTATTCCAAATTGAGCAAGTGCTCATTTTATCAAAAGTAGATCCATTATTTGGGGCATATAATTTCAAAAGATGGGATAGTTGTGGATCCTGAGAAGATAGAATCCATTAGAGAATGGACAACACCGAAGAATGTAATAGAAGTCAGATCCTTTATGGGTCTAGCCGGATATTACAGAAAGTTCATTGCAGGGTTCTCAAGGATACCTCACCCTATCACTTCCTTGCAAAGGAAGGAGAAGAAATTTCAATGGGCAAAAGAGTGTGAGAGAAGCTTCTAGCAATTGAAGAAGTTGTTAACCAGTGCTCCAATCTTGAGGATTGCATATCCAAATGAGGATTTTTTGGTTTGCACAGATGTGTGCAAAGAAGGACTAGGAGGAGTCCTCATCCAGAATGGATTTGTAATATGTTATGAGTCCAGGAAATTGAAAGAGCATAAAAAGAACTATGCCACTCATGATTTGGATTTGGCAGCTATAGTTCACACCCTAAAGAAATGGAGGCATTACCTCATGGGAAAGAGGTTCAAACTAAGAACAGACCACAATGGTCTGAAGTATTTTTTTGATCAGCCTACCTTGAATGCTAGGAAAAGTAGGTGGTTGGAGTTTATTTGTGAATATGATTTTGATATCAAGCATATCAAAGGAAAAGAGAACAAAGTAGCTGATGCGCTCAGCAGGAGAGTGCATGAATTGCATGCTACAACCATTAGTATATACCAAATTGATATTAAAAGCAGAATTTCGGAAGCTGCAAATGCAGATTTGCAGTACAAGGATTTGGTAGCAAAGCTACATCAAGGTAAGATGCCACAGAAAGTGCAGAATTATAAATTGGAAACTCATGGAACACTTTTGTACAAGAACAGAATTTATGTACCTAAGGTCCAAGACTTAAAACTTGTGATTTTGAAAGAAATGCATAATGTGCCTTATGTTGGGCACCCTAGATATCAAAAAATTGTGGTAGCAGTCAAGAGCCATTACTTTTGGCCAAGTATGAAGAATGAAATTGGAGAATACATTGCCAGATGTATGGAATGCCAGAAGATCAAAGATGAGAATAGGAACCTAGCATGATTGCTACAGCCTTTACCCATTCCTGAGTGGAAGTGGGAAGTGGTGACAATGTATTTCATCACAGGATTGCCCAGAACAGGAAAGTAGCATGATTCAATCATGGTGATGGTGGGCAATCTTATGAAAGATGCCCATTTTGCTCCACTAAAGACTACTCACAAGGCAGCTAATGTTGTTGATATTTTTATGAGGGAAATAGCACGATTTCACGGTATTCCCAAGACAATTGTGTCTGACAGGGACCCGAAATTTACCTCAAAGTTCTGGAAGGGGTTGTTCAAAGGATTCAGAACAAATCTAAACTTCAACATTGCATATCATCCTAAGTCTGATGGGCAGACAGAGAGGGTGAACCAAGTGATAGAAGACATGTTAAGGATGTATGTGATTGACAAACCATCTAAATGGGAAGACTACCTACACTTGGTAGAATTCACCTACAACAATGGGTATCAAGCATCATTGAAGATGAGCTCATTTGAAGCACTTTATGACAGAAGTGCAATACTCCAGTAAGCTGGGATAATCTAGTTGATAGAGCAGTAGTTGGGCCAGAGTTTCTCAAGGAAATGGAAGAGCAAATGTTGAAGATTAAGAAGAATTTGAAAGCTTCCCAAGACAGGCAGAAGAGTTATGTCGATAAGAACAGAACCCACCGAGAGTTTAAAGTGGGTGATCATGTTTTCTTGAAAGTAAAATCCAACAGACGTTCCATGAGGCTGCGAAACTATTCAAAGTTGGAAGCCAGATTTTGTGGGCCATTTGAAATCCTAGAAAGGATTGGACCAGTTGCATATATGCTTGCATTGCCTGCATCCATGACTGTACATAATGTGTTTCATATTTCATTGCTTAAGAAATATATACCTGATGCTAATCATGTAATCAATTGGAATGTGATTCAGGTGGAGCAAGAAGGCGTCTTGCAAGTGCATCCTGTGCGCATATTGGACCAGAAGAGAAAACAGCTCCAGAATCAAGCCATTGGGCTTGTAAAGGTCCAGTGGACCTAGTACGGTCCTGAGGACACGACATGGGAACATGAGGATTCTATGCAAGCATAATACCCGCATATTTTTTAAGATTTTGAAAATCTTGTTGATGTTGTGTAAAGAGTTGCACTGAGGACAGTGAAAAAATAAGGGGAGGGGATTGTAATATCCCCAAGGACGAGCCCCAGTTGTATTTATAAATTGTAAACATGTTTTGTAGGCTAGTGAGTCAAGTGTTGATAAGCTGGTGGGATTATGTGTTTATTAGGCTGGAGAGCCTAAGTGTTAAAGGCTGAGAACCTGATTTTGTATATGTAACTATGCAGATCATTAATAAAATATAAACATCATTGTGTGCAGACCGACCACGAAGAAAGAGTGATGGGGGATTAAGCTTCCACAAGGTGGGTAAGGGAAAGGGTGCTGAAAGGTTGGAAAGAGGGGCTAATCTTAGGGGCTTAAGTCCTTAAGAATAATAATTTATTATTATTCCAAAGCTGTGTGAAAGACATGCTTTTATCCTAAGTCCTGGGAAAGGCAATGTGTGCAAAGGGAAACGCATGCAGCTACAGGAAGATAAGTGTCAACCTGGGCACATGCAATTAAAGTTGCAGAAGTTAGCTGTGTTGGGGGTTCGCTCCTGTATTTTGTCATCCTTCTCCTGAGTTTGTTGGAATATGGGGTGTCTGAATCATTTTCCTCTGCGTCTGCATCTGCATACCCTCATGCACCTCTAGTATCAATAATCTGTGAGTCTAATTGCGCTAGAGTTCGCTTGTTATTCACGATTCCTGTGAATTTCGTCTGGCCTCTGCATTTTGACCTTGTCATACCCACGCATACCCGAGCAATCACCCAACGGGAGGGAAAACCGACATGTGTATCCCGTGAAACCAGGTTTATCCACACTGCAAATCTGAGTTCGTGTCTTAATCGTTTGGGATTTTTTCCTATGTATTGCCTGAGTCGTGTTGCGTCTTAGTGGGATTATTTTCATTTTTGGATGTCCATGCCCAAATTTCCCTATAGTTGTTGTCGCCCGTGAGTTAACTGAATGTTGTTGATGTGTTATTATCCTTACCTTGCAAGAATTGAGCAGTAATTGGTTGAAGAAGCGGGTTGCCAGGCCCATGGTGGAAGAGGCAGGTTTTCAGACCTGTGAGAAGCTCTCCAGGTGAGAGAGTTTGGGTTTTCTCCCAGAAAGAGTCCAGCACCAGCTACGGAGCTCTGATAATTCCTTATCCGGCTTGTCTCCGAGACCCTGAGAGGGAGGTGAAGCAGTCGATGGACTGTGTGACAGTGAAGGTGTATACTCCCGGGTGGAACAGACATGTGAGGTATGAGAGTCGGTGAGTAGTGGGCGTAAGAAGACTCCTGGAGAGAATCCTTTTGGTTTCACTGTGCATTTTTCCTGTAACCTCAGCCTAGTCTAGAATTCCCTTGCCTTGGGTGGAGCTTAGTCCCAGCTCGAGGGTGACCCACTGTTGAGTGTGATGAGCAGCATGGTCTAAGGCTGGGAGGTTCATGGAAGGTCTACACGTAGTTGGTGGTGTTACTCAAGTTGAAAAAATAAGTATAATTGTTGTGCTTAATTTATATGTTTTGCATGTTTGTAATACTTGAATGCTATCATGTATTATGTTGCGTATATGAATTACCGTCTATTACCTTTGAATCAGTATGGTAGCAGTAACTTTGTGTTATATGTTTTATTTTGATTAAAATGCATGTTAGATATATCTATGTATGTATGTATTTCCACGTGGTAGCATTGTCCGGCCTATTGGTGGCCGGGAATGTTACAGTAATGTTGTATTAACAAGATATATCCTATATTTAGAATTTAAAGTATATTGTGAAATATCAATTTCCTCATTGATTAGTTCAATCCATTTATATGGAATGTTAATTTAAGGAATAGGTTTTAGTAATTTATATTATCTTAGGGAGTGTAGCATTGCTAAATAAAATGAAAAGTTAAGTTTTAAAATACAATATTACATAAGAGTGAATCTCATAAAAATAAAACTCAAAATAATTGACTTAAGTAATTTTTATTTTTTCGGCATTAGTCGTAATGTAGAATGTGCTCTATTTAGAAAGTAAAATGATGTTTCAATAAAATAAATACTTTGAATTATAGTGTGTTTATGTTATTTATAATAAGATGATTAGTTACATTCTTAAGACTTAAATTGATTTTCTAGCTAGAATGTACTCTTTTAGTTTAAATAAAATAACTAGATAATATTTTTAATATTTTTTTTTAATTTCTATTATTATTTTTTTCTATTTAAAATTTATTATTAATTTCTTGTTTTGGTACTTTGAGGGCACAAAAGGAGTTCAACCTGTGTATTTATTTGGAGCTCTTAAAAAACTCACTAATTCTTGATCTTTTTATGTAGGTTAAATCTAGGTCAACAACTATTTTAGTATTTACATATACAAATTACCTTTATGTTGGTTAAACTATTATAAAAAATTTAACACTTTTTATGTAGGTTAAATCTAGGTCAAGCAACTATTTTAATATTTACATATACAAATTACTTTTATGTTAGCTAAACTATTATAAAAAATTTAACAATTTAAATGTTATATAGTTATTCAAATTTGTATAGCATTAGTTTAGCTTTAAGGATAAGTTTCAATCAAGTTCAAAAAGCCATATTTGAAGCATTCATTTTTTTTTATCATGCACATGACAAAAAAAGATTTTACAAGTATTAATAATCATCCAATTTTGAGATAATAATAACTTTGAACCTAGGAAATCATTTTTGGCAAATTTTTATGTGTATTTTTTAAAAATAGTGAAAAGTGATTTGTTGGGCAAAGTCAAATCTCACGATAACCTAGTAACACATAAGTTAACCCCTTACCCCCTTTTTCCAATTTAAAGCTATGACATATTGTTTGAATTATTTGTACTAGGTCAACCAAATAGAGCTTTTAAGAGGCAAAATCTAGAAAGAATGATTAGTATGTCTTGGAAGATACAAGTGTGTTAATAAATTGAGGTCAATAAGGAACAAAGTTCATCTTTAACATTTTTCTTAATGTAGACTAGTTTTCAAACCTTTTGGAGGACATGCTTAAGCAATAGTCTTTTGAGGAAAAGTAGTATACTTAGTAGCTAATAGCTTAATTTTTAGAAATATAATATAAAATTTAGGGAATCCAAATATGATTAAGTTGATTAAGTTTCAAAGAAATATTTCATTGCCATGAAACTCATTAAGAAAAAACATTACAAATTTTTGGGATTAGAAATATGTAATATTACTACTAATATATTATTAATAATATTATACTAATATATACACACATTAATTTTTGTAAATTGTTTTTACACATAAGTAATATATTTTAAAGTGATAATTATTTTAATTTTTTGCTTAGAACTACATACAACTGTTAAGTTGAAATCTTTCTAAGAGACAGGTATAAGTAGTTTTGCTGCTAATTTCACTTGTGTTTACCATGTGATAATTTCAAATTGAGTCAGGGTTGTTCAACCTTTACTCCTATATCATATAAACTTTCTATCATATTGACTACATAGTTGCAGGAATTTGACTTGTACATACCCTACTCCCTTTGAATTTCAATCTATAATCTTTTAAAAGGAAATACATGTTTTTAACCATTAAATCTATTCAAACTGTATAATAAATTAGTTTATTAATATAAAATTTAACCTTTATTAAATGGCTTTGTCTAACCGTTTGAAATCATTATTTTTTGTTGTTTAAAATTTATTTCTGAATTGGATTCAACATACTAAAAAACTCCAAAAACACTAATCACTCAAATCTGAAGATATAACAATTTCTAACCAAATTTCTGACAAATATCCCCCAAAAAGTATTGCCAAGAAAAAGTCATTTCTTAAAAAATTAAAAATTTCATAATAAAACTTATTAAATTAATAACTCAATTTATATAAACTCATTTATAACACATCAATCATCTTCAAATCAAATCACCAAAAAATAAATACTAAACATTACACAATATCTTTCTATTACCCTCTTCAAATCGGTCATAGAAAAAAAAAATGCTAACAGCCCACAATATCCTTCTATTAGCCCACAATATCCTTCTATTAGAGATATTTAAACATTAAATTTGAATATATTCAGTAAAGTAAACTCCACTATGATTTTGAATGGATAACAAAAAAGGAAGTTATTTATTCCCGCAGAACTTTCAATTTCCAAGAACTTACAACTTGGCTATCCAGAGTCCGCTTTTACTGCAACTCCTCTCGTGACTCTGTCAATGTCATGCGCTGGAAGCGTGAGATCGGAAGAG
>CBVK0101239957.1:0-10551 GCA_900067695.1 Picea abies
ACTTTTCTAGAGGTTCTTGTATGCTATATTGATGTTTGGTTCTTAACAAAGGAAATTTGGAATCTTTTGGGTCGGGGGTCCTTGCAAGCCCCACGTCAACAATCATAACCAAAGGAATATTTCCTCTTATCATCTCTAAACAAATGACTAATGTGGTTCAATCCACAATAGTCATGTTAGTCAATAGCTCTACTTTTCTAATTATCAAGTCCACTCAATCTTTGGGTGAAGCCTCATCATTACCTTCAATATCTAATGCATTTGTTTTTGGTATGCCATCAATAGGAATGTAGAACGTATCAGCTGGTTCTCAGTCAATCCCTCAAGCTTATAATTTGGGTACAATGAGTTCTTTAGTTCCCTTCCTAGATTTTCCTTGGGGCAGTGGTCATATTTATCTATTGTTCCACTCACTTGAGAGTGGTTCATTCCCATATTTTTTCCCTAATCCCTTTATGGGGTGGGGTGGTCCTATGAGAAGTGGATTTCAATCCACTAGCATGCCATCTACTTCAACCCCTTTCACATTATATGGTGGGTTCATAAGTAATCCTTTTACCTCATCTTCAGTTTCGGTCAAGGGAAACCCCTTCCAAGGACAATGGAATCCCACACAAGGGTCATTCCCTTCGCAAGGAATGTCTTCAGGGGGTAACCTCTTTCTCGGTCAGAATATCCCCATGCAAGGATTTTTTCCTTCATAAGGAGTTTCAGTAGAGGGAAAACCTTCTTTTCCATTTGGGAACTAGATAGGTGGAGGTTTTCCTTTGTTTAACTTGGGCCAACAAGGTTTCATGTAAATCTCTATCCCATCTACAAGATCTTCCTGGAAACCTGGTTCCAACACCAATCCAAGCTATTATTTTTTGACTATTATCAACCTAGAACTTCCAACATTCCTACCTTGAATTATTGGTCCTAATTGAGGTTACCTTTTTTGGAAACGTTAAACTTGTCAAACATGTTAAATATCATGAATTATTTGGTTTGTCATGATCTGAACTGGCCATCGCTTTGCACCAATTTTCCATTCAACATTCCTAAGTTTGAAGGCAAGCTTGGTGAATATCTTGACGACCATGTAACAACATTTCATCTACGGTGTTCATCAAATTACTTAAATGATGATTAATTCTAGCTCTGCCTTTTCCAGTGAACTCTTATGGGAGTTGAAACAAAGCGGTACATCAAAATTGATGATGGAGCATTTATCACATTTCAAGATTTGGATTTAGTTTTTATAAACCACTTTCATCTTCCTATATGGCATGATGCCAACATCAATCTCCTGTCTACGTTGAAATAGGACAAGGCCGCTCATATCTTAGATCACATCTAGGAGTGGTGAATATGGAAGAGGCTAATAAAATAAAAATTTCCTCTCAAATTCTTGTTGGAATGGTTCCTCAAGTATTTATTATCGATCATATCTAAAGATGTATCCACCTCAGGAGTCTTTTCTAAGAAAGAAACGGTCTTCAGGGCCCAACAGTTATATTTTATCTATTCGCATTCTGGGCTCCTTTACAAAATTATACCGAATGCACCACGACCTAGTTTAGATCCATCAAAAATGAAATTAGAACCTCATGCCAATGGTATTATTGGGTGCGTTAAAAGAACTACTGCAAATCTAGTAGAAAACCAGATGCAATAGATGACCGATCATCCATATGTAGCCATTCAAGCCACTAATTCGACCATCCCCATTATCCAGTTGTCAGATGTTCACACTGTACAATTGATGGCCCCAAAGGGTACACAACAACCCGAAGGGAAAGGTAAAAAGGAAAAGGATAAGAAATGAGGTGCAGGCAATAAAAATGATAAATCTAATGCAAAAGTTGGCAGGACAAAAAAGGAGATCAAGAAGGTGAAATTCTCATGCAAAATTTGTGAGGGTGATCACCATAACCATCAATGCTCGCAAATGGAAGAGGCAAACCGTCTAATAAAACAACAATAACGATAGTAGCAACAACCTGTTGTATTGAAAAATATGTTCCCACAAGGGAAAAATATGCAGGCAATCTCTTCTACTTCAAATCCACAAGGGGGAACCTCAAGAACACATTTGTCAAACAAATCATACTCATTTGTCAATATGGTCAACCATATGAAAGAAGAGGAGGTGGATTTGTCGACTAGTGCTTTCTATTATAGTAATCATGAGTCGATGCCTAAAGGAAATGAAACTTCAAATCCTCAGAATTCTCTCCATATAGAGAATCCTGAAAAGGAAATGATGCCATGCATACCAAAAGGTGTGTATAAGAGGGCATTGCTTAACCCTAATTCTCAATATTCTCCCAAATACTCTATCTTTGAGGACTTGGCTCAGACACCTTGTGCGATGTTTTCCTTAGAGGTGCTCCAAATTTTCCTTATGCCACCCCTGCACAATGAGACACACTGTTGTTCGTGATTGGGGCTCCTTATTTTTTGAGCCAGCTCATTATGAAGTTTGATGATACTAAAATGAATCCTCGCCTTCCTTATAATGTATCCTTCCATATTAACATTGTGCATGCAAAACACGTTATCGAGAGGACTGTCGTTGATGAAGGTGCTACAACATGTGCCATGTCTTTGTCATGTTGGAAATCCATTGGCTCTCTAGAACTTACCCCTTCGCCTACTCTTTTGACCACATTTGATGGATGATCCTTTAGACCACATGGGATTATTTTCTCTTCTCCGGTCCAGTTAGGAGGAAAGTCTGTTTCCATAGAATTTGAAGTAGTCGACACTCCACTCGACTACAATATTTTGTTAGGAAGGAGTTGGACCTATGCAATGAGGGTTGTTATCTCATCAGTTTTTCAAGTTTTATTCTTTCCCCATGAGGGGAGGATTTTTAAAATTGACCAGATGATGTTTAACTTCCCTGACTCCATGAAAAATATGGTATCTACAATCCCATTGATTGAAAACTCTTAGATGACAACTAAGAGTATTGGTGTTGGAATGTATCCTTCACTTATGGGAACATTTTGTTTTCCAGCACTAGTTTCTTATATTCATCCTACCCCACTTAGCTACCAAAATTTGAGCTCCTTGGTCCCCGTTACACGAGTTGGTTCATTTAGAACCTCGTATTTGGAATATCCATGGGTATTTCCCCCACCATATCAATCAGTAGAAGGTCATGTGCATGTTGGGATGGCCATGTCACTATCTGTAGTTGATATCACTTATCAAGTAGTCCAACATGCTACTACAAACCCTAATCAGACTTCTTCATGGAAATAATAAGATGATCAGTTCCCAGAGCCTATTTGGGCTCATAATTCTTTGACTTCCCTAGACGTTCCCAGAGCCTATTTGGGCTCATAATTCTTTGACTTCCCTAGACTATATTGATATTGTCTTTCCTTTTAATGAAGCTATTATAGAGGAAATGATAGGGTTATAATGGATATGGGAGGATATGCATCATCAATGATACTTCCTCCTTGAAATCAATCATGTCGAAAGTGGAGAATTTTGTTCAGCCTTGATTAGAAGTGTTTATCATTCTATGAACCCCTTGGAAAATCACTATGTATTTACCGAAGGGAACATGTCTAACATATCATAAACCATTCTGATCAACATTTCTAAAACCCTTGGTGTCGTGGAGAATGTTTTTATATCTAACATATCATAAACCATTCTGATCAACATTTCTAAAACCCTTGGTGTCGTGGAGAATGTTTTTATAGGTGCATATTATTCCCTTGAAAAGATCCACACAGATACCTCTTTGTTTAAGGATTTCTACAAAGTTTTTTCCTGGTCCTATGAAGAGATGAAAGACATAGATCCTTGAATTTTTGAACATGAGATTCACACCTATGAAAATGGAAAGTTTGTTCGATATAAGTTAAAACTAGTTAATCCTAGGAAATCAGAATCTATAAAGGATGAGGTTGAAAACATGGTTAAGGTGGGTTTTATTTACTTGGTTCCTCTCACATAATGGGTGTCAAATCACGTTCTTGTTGATAAAATGTAAGGGACAATGCAATTTTATATGGATTTCTGAGATCTGAACAAATCTTGTCTAAAGGAAAACTTCCCCGCATCATTCATTAACCATATTATCAATGAGTGTGCAGGAAGAGAAATATTCTCCTTCATGGACAATTTTTCCGACTACAATCAGATTCAGATATAGCCCGAGGATCAACACAAGATGATGTTATATGTCCTTGGTGGAATTTTGCATATCGTGAAATGCCTTTTGGTATTAAAAATTCTAGAGATACATTTCAACAGGCCATGTCATTTTCTTTCCATTATTTGAAACATATTTTTGAGGCCTATCTAGATGACCTCGTTGCTCTCTGAAGAGGGTAGATCATCCAACGCACCTTAAGCTTGTTTTTTAATGATTTCATTATTATCATATTTGGTTGAATACAAATAAATGCATATTTTGTTTTGTATCAAGTTTTATGTTGGGTTTCATTGTATCCAACAAAGGGATCATGGTTGATCCATTAAAGGTGGAGGCAACAATTCAATTTCCACCGCTACGAAATATTTTTCCATTACAAAGTCTCCAAGGAAAGGCCAATTTCCTTCGATAGTTTATTGCGAACTATGATGACATAACCAAGGGATTCATGCACTTGTTGAAGAAAGGGGCTTCCTTTATCTGTGATGAGTTTTCCCACTGATCTTTCGACGTGCTTAATACTGTAACAGGGACTTCTTGTTGTATATCATGGTAGTAGAAGCCATAGTTGGTATGGTTTTTGTTCAGGAGAATGATAGCTCACAAGAGCATGTCATGTATTATCTCATATCACGTCATATATGATCTCATTCGTAGTCTGATTAGACCTAAAATCAATATTTGCATGTTGAAAAATTATCCTTGGAAATTGTTCATGTTGTTAAGAGATTACAACATTACAATTTATTGTGGAAAACCATTGTAGTTTCCAATTTCAATCCATTTCATCATGCCTTGACATGACGTATCATAGGGGGAATCTGATTTGATGTTGAAATTTCCTAGGGAGAATGAGGAATCTATGATTATGGATTCATTTCCTGACGAACATTTGTTCCTTGTTTCTTCCAGTGATCCTTGGTACATGGATATCCTTATATATCTCCATACTCTCAAGTTTTCTCCACACTATTCATGGGACAATCGACATTGGATTTGCCATTAGGTGAATAATTACCTCATCATCAGTGACACTTTGTACCAATGTGGAGTTGATTTGATTCTCCATCACTTCTTAACCCACGAAGAATCATATTCTATACTAAATGAATTCAATAGTGGAGAATGTGGCGATCACCTCTAAGAGTTGGTAACAACCCAAAAACATTTATGCACTAGGTACTTTTGGCCGACAATATTTAAAGATTGTTTGAGGCAGTCAAGAGGTGCCATCCTTGCCAGATATTTTCTCGGAAAATGTGTGTGTACCTTGCTCTACTTTTCCCTGTCATCATTGTCGGTCGATTTACAAAGTGAGGAATTGATTTTACTACATTCTACCTGACATTAGCTATGTTTCATTGTTATATCATCATGGTTGTCAAATACTTTACAAAGTGGGTAGAGGCCATGTCTACTTTTGTGAATGATGGTGAGACTACAACCTTATTTCTATTAAACCAAGTTATAGAAGGTTCATAGTTCCGAGAGATATTGTCATTGACCATGGAAATCACTTTCAGAATCAAATGATGTCTGATTTAGGATCTAAATTTGGATTTAAGTAGGAGCATTTGACTCCTTACTATACACTGGAAAAGGGTCAAGTAGAGGCTGTAAACAATTCTCTCAAGAACATACTTAAACACACTATCAATATGAGAAAATATAATTGGAATTTTATGCTTTATTTAGAATTATGGTCCTACCAAACTTGACCAATACTTCCATAGGTTTCTAAACTTTCCAAGTTGTTCATGGAGTGGAAGTAGTCATGCATGTTGAATGCAAAATCCCTTTGTTAAAAATCACGATCGAGATTCTACTTGAGACAACTGATTTAGAAATGCATATTATTTACTTAGATTAGTTGGATGAGAAGCGTCATGATGATGCCACCATGAATGAGACACACAAAAAATGTGTCAAGTCTTACTATGATAAATCGGTCCGCCAAAGGAGTTTTTCTAAGGTTGACCTCGTGTTGTTTTATGATTAGGATAAGGTTTCTTTGGGCACTGATAAATTCAATAAAATGTGGCATGATCCTTACATCATGAGGTGTGAACTTCAAAAGGGAGCCTATGAGTTATTCGATTATGGAAGAAATGTGTTGTCAGAGCCTAGAAATGGGCTCTACCTTAAGAATTATTTCGCTTGAGAATTGTTTCTTGGGTGTTTTATCCTTGTATTTATTGTACATAGATAATAAGTTTAGTATTGTTCCTTTTGTATTTGGTTTCTTATTGTGTCTCTATACTTGATTGGAAGATGTCCATGGAACCTTCATTTCATGTTAGGTTCCCAGATGGTGCAATTTGTCACACTCAGAATATTGCTTCCGCCGCATGGGTGATTTATTCGCCCAAGGGCCACCTAGTTGTATCTGGAGGCGCTTGTTTAGGGCCAACAGTGAATAATCTAGCCGAGTATAGCACCATAATCTAACTCCTAAGATATTTTATTACACTTGGTATCTTGTTTTTATAGGTTCAACTAGATTCCCAATTAGTGGTGTCACATATAAACGGTCAATATCGTGTGCATGATCCCATGTTGCTGCGACGACTCCTACATGTACGTCTTCTAGAACAATATTTTGATTATATTACTTATATTCATTTTTTTGAAGTGAAAATTTCATATCTGATGCATATGATAATTATGTAGTGGATTGACATTTTTCACATATATAAAAGAAATACATACATAATTGTACATAACAATTTTATACCAAGGAAAAAAGAGATATGTATATATATTGTTTATGTGTATGATAATGCAAAAAATATGGGTTTTAAGTTACAAAATTCAAGATCCCAACCCTGAATGTCCATCTATAGGCCAATACAAAATGAGTTGTATACTAGCTATTCCAAGGGTCCCGCCCTTGAATCTGTCTCTCAGTAGCATAAAAATGCATTGGCTAGATGCCTAAATAGCCATACCCAGACCCCAGGCACATCGACTACATGTCATTGCATCTGCTCTAGAAATTCCTTGATATGCACCATCAGAATCTTATGTGTGAGGTGTTCCATATTTATTTGGACATTATGCAAGGTGTGCTCCATCTGAGTAGCATTGGAGCCTAGTTGGGACTCATCGTGACCCCTATGTCAATGAAAAAATATCCCTCCAATCGTCTTGGTCCAATATCTGATTATTAAATATGAATTTTGTTGGTTATAATCCATCCATTTTTTTTTTCTTTTCAAATAATTAAAACAAACAAAAAAAATTGAATAATCTAAAAATTGAAAAAAATTCTTACATATCTTTCCCAACACACCACCAGGAGGCATGAGCATGTCAGGATCACATGAAAAGTTTATCCCCTCATAAGGATAATCATCTATGGCGATGATCTAATGCTCCCACAACATGAAAAAATAATCATCGTGGGAATAAAGGACACGCCCACCTCTTAAGTGTTGTATAAATGTGGCCCGTCGTAGTAAACAAGGTTCTTTGAGTCTGTGTGGTGGCATGAATACTTTTGGGATAAGCATGGGAACTCTCTAAAAGAAGAATGAGCACAATATATATCCAAATACAAAATAAATCATCTTACAGTCATTCAATTGTGCTTCCATGTTTTGTAATAAAAAGGTATTTTAGTCATAAATCACTGGATGAAGACACTCTATTGCATAAAAATTTGTGGCCGAGAGGCCTGGTGTAAAGCAGTAGGCCCTACAATTCGGGTGATAGTATGAAGGATCATTGTAATAATACTTGTGTATATTACAATGCCATTAATTATTAATTGAATCATTAATGTAATAATTATTACTTTCAATGTAAAGTCACATCTTTTTAGACAAAAAGAAGTGATTCTACTCATGTATGTGTATTTATACACATTGTTGTACATTTGAAGAAGCAATGAATAATAAATTTATTATCTCTCTCTCTCTCTCTCTCTCTCTCTCTCTATATATATATATATATATATATATATAAGCTTCATCAAGTTAATATATATTTCTCCAAGTTAATTTCTACATTGTGTGCTCTTTATACACTAATAATTATAGAGAGAGAGTAGTTGAGGTGATTGAGAGGAATGTTATATTGTTCACTCAAGATACATTACCGCTAGTGACATTCCAAGCTCTTAATGAATATGTTGTTTATCCTTAAACCTTAAAAATTTTGGTTTACTTTAAGTACCATCTTTACAATAAAAATAAGTGTTCAATAAAAAAATATTAAATATATATTTCAAAAAAAACAAATAAAAAATAATACATTCAAAAAATTAATTTTTCAATAAACAAAATAAAAAAGTATACATCATAATATCTCAAATAAAACAAAATAATCTAACTAACCTTATCAATTGGAAACAAAACAAAATAGCCTAACTAACCTTATTAATTGAAAACATAATGATTATTTTATTTTAATCTCAAATAAAACAAAATAATCTAACTAACCTTATCAATTGGAAACAAAACAAAATAGCCTAACTAACCTTATTAATTGAAAACATAATGATGATTTTATTTTAATATATTATGCTTTTAATTTATTATTTACTTTAATTTTATTAAATTCATAAACTAAAATACAATTAATGGTAGTGTAACCATTATATCACTTTTCGAATTCTAGAATTAGGGGTGACGATTCACTTTTCGAGTTACTCACACAAACTTATTCTTTGAGGACACTTGCTCGCAAGTGATCTGGATTACTATGCTATTAAAACTTTTGATTTTGATTATGAGGCGTTATGGGTTGATGACATGTTGTTTTACCGCATTGACATAGACAAGTGCTATTGACTCGGTTTATTGAGTGTGCAGGATTTTGGACCTCAAGGATGGAGAGGCATCGATGGAACCCCTTGGACTCCGGATCGAGTTAGGGAGTGTACCATTGGGGTTTTATTGTTTTACTGTGATATTAGTGCATCTGATTAGATGATATGATTCTCTCTCTCTCTCTCTATATATATATATATATATATATATATAAGCTTCCAAGTGGTATCAGAGTGTGAAATCCAAAAGCACATGTGTTCAAAATGGAAAATATCATTCTTAAAAACACGAAAATTATGGAACATATGAGAAACACTCTCGAAGAAATAAATAATTATGTGAATGAAATAATGGAAGAACTAATATAGAAGTAAATCCTAGTATACTTAGAGGAGGGTTTCCTCCAAAACAAAATTGCAATTCAAGAATGAAATCAGAAGAATCCCTTTGTCACCAAGTCGAACCTTGAAGATGAGGGCCAGTTCACACCAACATTTGGACAGTCAACACCGGTCACAATCTGGTCTTAGACACAAACAAGAATAAACAGACACATAATGGATGAACTATATGAGCATGAAAAGTCTATCACCTTTGTGAATGAACCCCACCATAATTTGACGTCATTTATGTTCAATGAGGAATGGGATTTCTTGATCAGAAACAATGGAGATAAGGTACTAGTAATGGATCTTGTGGGGAAAATAGTGGGTTTATATTTCTCAGCGCTCTAGTGTGGTCCCTATAAAGAGTTCATTGCATAGCTTGTTGATATTTACGATGAGCTCATGAGGAAAAGAGATGCCTTTGAGATTGTGTTCATCCACCTTGACCACACGAAAGAAAACTTCAAAAAGTATCATGCAAACATGGCATGGTTGGCTCTGCCATTTGGAGATAGGAATAGTGTGGTCCCTATAAAGAGTTCATTGCATAGCTTGTTGATATTTACGATGAGCTCATGAGGAAAAGAGATGCCTTTGAGATTGTGTTCATCCACCTTGACCACACGAAAGAAAACTTCAAAAAGTATCATGCAAACATGGCATGGTTGGCTCTGCCATTTGGAGATAGGAATAAGTGTGAACTGTCTTGGAACTTTAATTTTCAATCTATCCCAACCTTTAATTTTATAGGTCCATATGGGAAAATTTTACAGACGAAAGTAGTGGACTTGATCCGAGAACACATAATCTGAGCTTACCCATTTACATAGGAAATAATGAAGGAGATTGAAGCTGAAGAGAAAATTACCCATTTACATAGGAAATAATGAAGGAGATTGAAGCTGAAGAGAAAATAATACTACGAGAAAAAACCCTGGAGTCCCTCTTGGTTTCTGATGAAGGTGATTTTTTTTATAGAGTTTGATGATGTGGATAATGTTACATGTGCATATATTCCAGTCCCGATTTATGAACTGGTGGGAGAGACAGTTTCTTTGCTTTTCTTTATCAATCAATACTATGATTCTTACTTTCAGTTCACTATGAAGCTTATTCGAGTATACAAGGATTTGAAGGAAAGAGGAGAAGCGTTTGAGGTTTTTTTAATCGGTGATAAAGGGGCAACATACAATTTTAAAGCTTTTGAATGTGATACCAGATTCCTCTTTCC
>CBVK0101240004.1:0-11488 GCA_900067695.1 Picea abies
ATTCAAAATGTTTTATTCATAAAGTCTATCGATCTTCGTATAGATCTACTAATGAAGAATTTATTAAAACTTTAATGGAGTTTATTACCTAGTGATTCACAATCTTTATTGAAATCATTAACCTTAGTTAGTCATAACTGTTATTAATACTTCTATGGTTCGACATTCATAAGTTTTGATTATGACGGGGTAGAAATTTCCCGAAGTTCGAATTCGTGGAGAAGCTAATCTCTAAGTAATTGATTTTATGTTTTAATTAATCATGTTTTAAAGGGAATATTGTTAGCCTTAAGTAACTCGGAATTTCAGTATTCGTGGATTTTGGATGAAGGATGACAGAAATCCTCCGAAGGCCTAATTCACGAAGTCATTAATTAATACTTAATCATGATTAATTAAAGTTGTTAACTATTTTATTAATTCTTTGAAACACATTTTTTACTTTTTTTATAATATCTAATGCTTTGGCGCTTTGATACTTCGGCGAATGCGAACTCAATCTTTATTTAAAACTCCTGAAGGGAAATCTCTCGGATTGACGTGGTAGAGATGATGTCATTCTTGATGACATGTAAAGAAAGGAGAGGTGACACATGTCACTTGAAATCATGTGAATCATCTGAAGGAAATGTTGAAAATAAGTGTCACGTGTCAGCCCAAGAAAATATTTTAAAAGAAACATGTCCTATGACTTGTCCGTAAGTCCTTTAGAAATTATCACGAGGAACTATCTCCGGGACTTCAGAGTCTCAGGGTTTTTGTTATTTAGATTTGTTGGAATACCCGAAGCGCGAAGCTCCGAAGTGACCACTAAAGATTTTCTTTTAAAAATCGGGCAGCTTTTATATTTCGGAGATCACAAAAAATGTTTGATCAAAAAGTACAATTCATCGACGATTGTTATTGTAAGCACTTTATTAATATATAACGACCAAAAAAAGGTAATTTCCTAAGTATTTTTCTTTTTAGTAAAATTTTATTTTTTAAGAGGTAAAAACAAAAGAATCAAAGTTGAAAATTATAAGTGTTCTAACAAAGAGGTAAAAACAAAAGAATCAAAGTTGAAAATTATAAGTGTTCTAACAACATGTATGAAGCATGGATTTGATTTTTTGCTTTCTCATTATGATTATTCATGTGTAGGATCTTGCTTTCCACATGGACCAGATACATTAGTTTCAATATTTTTTGGGGGAGGGATCATCCCAACTCTCCTAGAAATCTAAAAATGAAATGGGAATCATTAATGTAGGGTACATCAATTGATACATGATATATTCCAAGTGTGCCTCAAAATTGTGCTAGAGAAATTGGAAAATGGCATGTCCAAGGATTATCCCACCCTTCTTTCCATTGTTCCATTTACTATGTGCATCATCCTACATACCTACTTTCCATGTTTTGGAATCTGAGCTTCGATACATGATTTTTAGGTGGGAATCTCCTGACTTCCTCCAAAAAGTAGTGAAGTATAACCTCAATAATTGATATGTGAATATGGATACATGATTTTTAGGTGGGAATCTCCTGACTTCCTCCAAAAAGAAGTGAAGTATAACCTCAATAATTGATATGTGAATATGAAAAACAAAAGATGAATTCTCATGTGTTTTGTGGGTCGATCATTCCTACCAATTTGTCATTTGTTTTCATGTCTCTTGCCATGCTTTGACTAGGCACGAGATTTTTAGGGAGGAAACTCCCAAACACGTCTAAAAAATTGTAAAGTGAAATGAGGGCTATTGAAACTGTGATATTATAATAATCTCATGGGGGTTTAGAAGCTTCCATTCCAAATGCCTCCACAAAGTTCCACGGTGTAACCTCCACTATTGATCTCTCTTTTCCATCAGATGGATTACAATCTTATTTGAGACTCTTGGGAGCCTTTTTCCTATCAAAAAATGTTTGTGCATCCAGTCAACATATGTCATGTGTACTATATTATCTTTCGAGCTTCTCTTAAAGTGGTTACACCATGCTAGTTGTATGATTCATGTGATGTGTGGTGCATGGTGAAACTTTAGCCTCTTGTTGTATTCTATATTGTTTTGGTTGATTGACATTTGGAGATATTACTATAGGTGGATTCTTTTCCTCTAGATATGTGACAGATGAGGCAAAATTATTATGAAGGTAGCTATATTATGTGCCATTGACATATTCTACATGGAATTCATGTTAATGAGGACAAGAACTTGGCATAACATGTGGAGCTATCTTGTGGAGGAGTGTTAGGCACTAGGAGAAAGGGTGCTTATCCCTAGGAGAATTAGTACAACATGACACACTCTAAGAGGTTCAAAACTTATCTTGAGGGAGCATTTCCTAGATGGTGCACTACTTAGAGTTTGTTGTGGAATTGGGACACATGTAGAGGATCATTCAATCTTGGAACCTTACTTGGAGAGCTTCATGTAGCATTGTGATGAAGAATGCTTGACATGTGAAACCTTAGCTTGAAGAGTGCACCACTTGGGAAGTGGTGTACAACCACCACATGAAATGTGTACACCTTGATTCAAGTGTTCCTCATGTGAACCTACTTTAGTGGCTTATATTAAGTTTCTTGTGGACTTAGTCCGGTTTCTATTATTGGCCTCCCTCAACTATCTTATAAAGGGATGGTAGTGTCTTTGTATTCACAACATAGTCATTAGATCATTTTGTATCGTCTTGTGGTCCTTGTGCTTGTGTGATGCAAGAGTTGAAAGGCTCATGTGAAGACATGGTGTGCTATGGTTTGTGTGTGGTAAACTCTAGAGAAAACTTGGAGTGTTAGGGTGGAAATCTTGGTGTGAGAAAGACCTAGGGTTTGTGGCATGAAACCCTATAGAGGACTTGGAGTGTTAGGGTGGAAATCTTGGTGTGAGAAAGACCTAGGGTTTGTGGCATGAAACCCTATAGAGGACTTGGAGTGCTTGATGTTAATGAAGCTTCTATGATGTAATCTTGTGAATCTTTTTGAAGAATTTCATAATGAAAGTAGAATATTCAAGGGTGGACTTATTGGTGTGTTGCTAGCTTGTTGTGAAGCCTTTTCTAAGGTTAGGATAGCTTGGTATATTTTTTGTTGAGGGTGGGCCCTCGAGAATCTACATCTAGTGGCACAAGATAAAAAACACATTTACCTTAGAAAATGTTAACAGGGGAAACTGACATTCAAAGATATGTTCGTTATCCTTAGATAACCTGACCAAGCTAGTGATTTGAATCATTTAATAATGAAGTATATCAAGTGTTTAAATAGGCTTCATCACATCATATACCATGGGTGAATATCATGGGCCTATAAACTACCTATGGTAAATCCATTATTAACTTAATCAAGATCAACCTAACTACTCTTGACTGAGTCAAAATAAACCTAACAACAAAATAACTCATATATCAAGAATATGAAATGGATACATATTAAGGAGAAGAAAAGAGGCCCCAAGCATGGCATCTTGTATGATGAAAAATATATTTTAAATATTTATTAATCAAAAATGTATTGTTGTTCTACCTACTCAAGAATGACCTTATTAGATGGAACCTTACCTTACATAACGCCTTATTAGTTGGAACCTTACTTTACATAACATTAAGACAAAGGTATTGATTATATAAATAATGATTACTTTGAAATGATGATTTTAATGATAATGACCTTAACCGATGTGATCTTAAGTAATGTAACATCAAGATGAAGGTATTGATAACATAAACTATGATCACTTTGAAATGTTTATGATTTTAATAACAAGTGAAATGAGTAGCACTACTACTTATTCTCTTCCTCTTCTTGTCATTAAAAAGGTGATTCCTTGATGTAGGTAAAACAATATAATACAATTATGAATAAGTGTTATTCAAACATTAATTGTAACCATGTAGGTGAGGCTTATAAAATAATTAATACCTTTTTCAAGTAATTCAATTTAGATTAAATTTGCTTATTGTCATTAAAAGAAGGTGATTCCTTGATGTAGCTAAAACAATATAACACAATTATGAATAAGTGTTATTCAAACATTAATTATAACCATGTAGGTGAGGCTTATAAAATAATGAATTATTTTTTCAAGTAATTTAGACTGAATTTGATGTGAATAATACATATTTTATATTGAAGTCACTTTGATGCCAATAATGCATCCTCTATATTGAGAGAACATCGATTTTTCTATTATTTCTTTATCTTTGAGGAAGAATTCATTCTTAAAAGTACAAATCATAGGAGAATAACGTATTCCCACCAAATCGATTTCGTTGTCATGTCAAATGAAAAACGACTCCCATGGACTCTCACTGTTAATTTTTTTTTATGGTTGGAATAGTCATAGTGAATGATCTATTTCTTATTGCTAGAATTTGTTAGCTAGGAAAAATGATCGGGGAATTTCTTTCTTTTAGTAACTAAATAATAATGCTCTAGGAACAATGAAATGGTTGGAATAGTCATAGTGAATGATCAATTTCTTATTGCTGGAATTTGTTAGCGAGGAAAAATGATATGGGGATTTTTTTCTTTTAGTAACTAAATAATAATGCTCTAGATGTAGATTATATAGGAACAATGAAAGGCAATTATAGTGGAAATCTCTATAAGAGCAAACACCTCTAATTTGAGAGTAGGCAATGCAAAATACGGTAACTATTAATGCTTAATTGGCAAATCTTCCATTGTCACAATAGAATTTATCAATTACAACTGAGACTTCAACATTAAAATCTTATATATTGGAGATCTTGATCTTAATCTTATCTCTAGTCCAAAACGTATATGGGTAATTACCCATAAATTATATTATATATATATATATATATATATATAAAATTCACATTATTGATTATCATACCTACCCAGTTTAATACAAAGACCATTTAATGCATATTGAATAGAAATGGTGTAAATAATAAGATTTGACACATGCTTTTGTTTTGTTCTTACAAATTAATCCTATGCTGATTTGCAAGGACAACATACTTAATCAACTCACACATTTAATTGGAAAAAAAGAGAATGAAATGCTTTCTCACAATATCGTTGCCTATCTAATGCCATATCATGGACAACAATTGATATTTTGGACGCATACACTCAAAGGCCATATTTTCATGGATAAACCATGGTTCCTTACTTCCACAATATAATATTTTAGAAATTAGTAATAGGGTTCATTGTGAACCATTTATACAACTCAAAGGAAGTATTGCGATAATAATAATAATAATCTATTTTTAAGGTCATGGCCAAGCCACATCAGATTGGTGTATGAGACCCCCTTGTTTGTGGGACAATGGACCCTCCTCCACCCAATGATTTGACTGGTAAAGTCTATGGAGGTATACATACCCTACCCCCCTCTGGATTTGAATTTGTGACCTCTTAAGAGGAAACACATTTTCTTAACCATTAGGCCCACTCAGGTTGTGATAAGTAGGGACAAGATGTTAGGGAGAGTAAAACAACTTTGATAGACATCAAAATTTGGATAGACATTAGAAGTCATTCTAATTAATAAGGTTTGAATAGACATCACATGCCATTCTAGCTTCAAGCTTCAAATCCATAGTAAGCTAATTTGAATGTTAGCCACCATTAGAAAATTGCAAAATTGGAGAGTAAACATAGTTCACAATTACACATAGAAAATGGAATCGTATTACCCAATTACATAAAGATACATATGTATATATAGTTGGAGTGAGATCCAACTAATTCTAAACATGGGTGGAGGAGTTGAGAGAATATCTCAACATACTCCAACAAATCCTCAAACTAATCCCCAAACTTTAGTATGCAACATTAATGAAACATTATGTCTAACATAGAACCCTACCATATCGACAACAACATGTATGTAGTGCAAACCTCCAAGATCAAATAGAAAATAAAATCTCCAAGTAAATAGCCAAGATAGCTCCACCACCCATAATATCTACAGAAAGATTCATATAAGTCAAAGTCAATATGAAATATCACGACCATACAATAATTAGAACAAAACATAATGTGCCAACAAAATGTTGTGAGTCCAATCAAATTCATATAAGTCAAAGTCAATATGAAAAATCATAACCACACAAGAATTAGAACCAAATATTATGTACCAGGGAAATGTTTTCGGTCCAATAAGAAATAGAGATTATGTGGGGAATATAAGTGAAAAGGTGATAATATTGCTACTACATAATAACCTCTATACTTAAAATTATCTTCGTAATTGAAGAAATTGCGTCTAGATAGTCTTCCAACACTACAACCATTAGGGATTAGAAGTGAATTAGAGACATCTACACCTAGAGTTAGGATATGAAATTTGGTTCACCATTGGGCCAAACATGGTGAATGGAATGCATTTGAGTTCATTTAATTTTTTAATGTATTTCTATTTTGCAGATTTTTCAAAGAAAAAAAAGAGGATCGTGACACTCCGAACAATTCCTGTAGTTTTCTATGCAAAATTTGTAGAAATTGTTTGTATATCTGAGTTCATCTCAGAAAACCAGCCAATTTGAAAAGAAATCGTCTGAAATGGAGTATGGGAAGTGAAATTATTAGCATTTTAAAATTTGCTAATTTTTAGGGTTTTCTGCGAATGACCACACAATTTTTCTAATTTCTATAGAAATTGGTGTCAAATTTGTCTAAAACAAAATTCACAAATTTGAGTTTCTCTTGCAAAAATATCCCATTTAAAAAAAAAAATCGTCTGAATCGGAGCTTCAGAAGTGAAGATATCATTGATTTAAAATTAACCATGTTTTAAGGTTTTTTGTGACAATAGCAGGACCACAGAGCTCATAACTTTTGATAGGGTGCTCAAATTGTTTCCAGATCGGTGCCATTGGATAGAGTGTTTTCATAAATTTATTTTCATATATTATATGTGGTGTTTCCAATGGATATCCACTCTCAAATCCTCATGGGCCTAGAAAATTTTTGCCAAGATATGCATTGAGATTTTGAACCCTTAAAGAAAGACATCCAAAATGATTGTTGAAAGACTCAAGAGACCTTAGGAAAAATCCAGTAGAAGTGTAATATGGAGATTGTCAACATTTGCACCAAGATATAATATGATCAAGAAATATATGCCTAATATAATTTAGAGTTTTATTGTGATGATTGGTATATGGAGAGTTATGTAAACATGGAGATCATCGACCATTGTGTCATAGAAGAATATAATCAAGAAACATATGCTTGGTCTTATTGGGAGGTCGAATGTGATGCTTGGTATATGGATAGTTTTCATTTCTAGAATGAAAACCATTTTCATATTCTATTTGATGACTCTACTCCACCTTATGTAGAGAACATCCTAAAGAGTAGACAAGAGCCTTATATGCATACTCTTCTTCAATTTTATTATTATCCAGTACGCATGCATGATTTTTTGGTTGGATCTACATATTTGGATCCACATTACCAGTGTTGATCTTGGGAGCATCATTTTCATCTCGATATTGAGTTTTGACATCTTCAATGTGGAGTTCACATGAGCACTTGGACATGGGACCTAGGTTTACCATGACGGTTGGACTACTTCAACATGGTGACTCACACTTCTACATGGGACCCTAGTTCTCCAACCTACTTCAACATCATGGTCCACACTTATCTATGGGACCCTGATATATGGTTGTACACCCTTATAACAAGCGTTCAGGAAAATGTTTTCATAATGGGGATGGAATGTAGTGTAGCTATGGGGGGATAATATGTGGTACCTAGGGAGGTACCCAAGGGGAATAATAATATAAGTATTATTATATATAAGGAACACTTTTAATAAATAAGGTCTAGTGTGAATGTAATACATGTAAGAGGAGTTACTCGAAGGTTCCTCCTCTAGAATGTTCTTAGGTGGTTGGTAGCACTATATAAAGGGGTTCAAGCAATGTATTGGGAAAATTGTGAAGTATTGTATTTTGAGTAGTAGCTCATAAGGAGGTTACCCCCTTGAAAAGGAAAGTGAAAAGAAGTGGATCCCTTCCTTAAAAGGATCTATTGTATGATGTTTCCCTACCCTAATGGTTTTATAATAATAAAGTGAGATTTATTTTATATTGTTTTTGGATCTATTGTGGTGTTTTTGTATTCATATATTTGGTACTTAACATAGAAACACCACAATAGATCCAAGAACAATACAAAATAAATCTCACTTTATTATTATAAAACCCTTAGGGTATGGAAACACCATACAATAGATCCTATTAAGGAAGGGATCCACTCATGTTCACTTGCCTCTTCGAGGGGGAAACCTCCTAATGCACTACCACTCAAAATACACTACTTCATAACTTTCCCATTACATTACTTGAACCCCTTTATATAGTTCTACCAACCACTTAAGAACATTCTAGAGGAGGAACATTCTAGAAGTGAAACCTTCTAGTAAGTCATGTTACATTTATTACATCCACACTATGCCTTATTTATTAAAAGTGGAATTTATATATAATAATACTTATCTACTACTATTCCCCTTGGGTACCTTCCTAGGTACCACATATTATTCCCCTAGCTACACTACATTGTAAAGATTTTGGAGATCAAAATCCTCCCTAAATGGGGAGGTATGATATATATTGGATCAATATACAATTTCTCATCTATCTTGGTATTTTTTGGGTAGAAACAATTGGAGGAATTAACTTGCAGGACTATTTTAATGGCAGGTCCCGGTTTGGAAAATTGGGGTCCATAACTTTTCATATCCATTTTGAGGAATTAAACAACATTTTTGTGGTTACAATGTTCTAAAATTGTGCACACACCCTCTATGGTGTTATACACTCTGAGACCTTTCCAACAGTGCGTAAAATGCCTCAATCAGAGCTCGTGTACAAAAGTATGCCTCTCACAAGTTGATCTACCTTATTGACCACCATGGTACGAGTGGATGGCAAATCATCCACCATTAATCACACATATGGGACTAGCCAAGCATGTAATTTCAATAATATTCTAGAATATCCAAACCTCATCTTTAATTGAGGGTTGATGAAGTCAAAACCCTAACCCTAGATGACTATCTAACGATGCTAAATATCGAGCCGCTAGGAGGAGAAAGGGTTCCCTTCCTTTGTATTGTACTTGATCCATATTTTAGCAAAGCGTCGAAGGAGTGGTATTTTGAGAGCATAATATAGGAGGTAGGATATTTTGTAAGAGTCGTCCATGCCACAATATCAAAGGAAACTACATATTGAGTGCTTCTTTCCTTGTACTTTCTTTCCATAACTGAAGAAAATAGAAAAGAGTGTAGGCTTCACCTTCTAGTTGTTTTTTCTACCGTATTGGGTTTCCTAGGATACATATTGTGTTCAGTTGTGTGGATGGTGTGCATATCTTACATTTTCTCTCATTTTCATATTAATTTATTTTCATAAATTCAAGCAAAGTTAGTAATTAATTAATATGGGATCTAAGGAAAATTTGTCTGCATGGTCTAAAATTTCATAATATTATAAGATATGTTGTGAGTAGTTGTTCCAGTGGAATATCCATGATAGTTTATATATCATATTTTTATTAGAGCATTTTTCTTTGGGGTATTTGTGGAAAGTTACAGGATCAAGGAATTGGCTTAAGAAGAAAGTCGCAAAACCCTATCCATAGCGGATGAGTCTATTCACAACAACCCTTGAGATACAACAAAGAGAGATTTTTGAGGTGGGAAGAGTGAGTCATTGATATCTCTTGAATTATTTCATTCCTTATGGTGGCTCTATCAAGGAAGACCATTTGGGGAGGCTGGAGGCTCTAACTCACATATTAGATCGAATGGGAAACTGAGAGAAAATGAAGACCTTGAAAAGAAGTCAAGGAAAGAGCCCAAGAAAGAGTAGACAAGTTCCAATGTCATTACCCCTTCACAATTTTTAGTTAAAATGAAAGAAAAAGTGGATATAAAGCCATACCAAGGTGTTGATACATTAAAGTTGAATCATTGGTTGTAACAATTAAAGGTATATTTTAGTGTTCACAATATAGATGAGGAGAAAAAGATTTCACTTTCTCGACTAAAATCAGAGGGCCATGCATTAACCTAGTGGGAAATCCACATGGAAACACTTAGGTTGGAGGGTGATCCACTAGTAATTGAGTGGAAGGATTTAAAAACCCTCATTCATTCCTAGTTCTACCATATCGAGTATGTAGAGGACCAACGGATCCGTTGGAAATAATTCAGGAAAAGGAAATGGGAGTGGGGAGTACACCACCGAATTCATAAAGATGGATATCATGCTGGGAATCTCTCCCAAGAACCAAGATGTACTCCTCACATTTCTAGGGGGTTTACACATTCATTTACGAAAGCAAGTGATGCACCTCAAGCCAAATATATTTTATGAGGCCTATGCACAAGCACAATATCTTGAAAATATAGACCACGAGAAAGGATAGCCAATTGGTTCCAAGAACAAAAAGAACCAAGACACTTCTATGGAGGGGAAAAATTGGAAAGGGAAAGACAAGAAGATGAAAATCATTGCACATCAATGCAAGGATACAAGTAACCATTGTAACCATTGCAATATCGATGCTCACACTGAGGAAAAGTGTTGGAAAATACATCCAAAGATGAACCCTACGAACTGTAAGAAGGACTCCAAGAAGAAGAACCTCCTAGCCATAGATTCAAGCAATCATGTGGAGAGCAGATCAAATGAATATGAGAAGATTTTGTGCACTTCAGTGCAAAAGGGGATGAATCTTGGTATCCTTCATCGCAATGAAGAGAAGGACATGACAAAACTCTTCCATCAAGAAGACCAAGATAGACACTCTATTCGATTCTTGTTCACTAGCCAATCTCATAGAAACCGATCTAGTCAACAGTCTTGGGTTGGAGGTTCATGATCATCCTATCCCATATCCACTGGGGTGGGTAAACAAGGATGTAGAGATGAAGGTCACACAACAATGTAAGATCAAATTTGTTGTAATTTGTTGGCCCTTGACCAAGTTTTGAGGAATACTTGGTCATATTCGACCGTTTTTGGGACTTCAACAGCTTGTCGAAGATGAAGCGGAGATTGAGGAAATTAGACCTCCTTTTTGGGTCCTTTTTGGGTTTTGGGAATATGTAATGGGAAATGGATGTCGACCCGTGGGTGTTTTGGGAATATGTAATGGGAAATGGATGTCGACCCGTGGGTTTACCCATGTCTAGGCACACTTTGTAATGTATAAATAAACTCTTAGGCATCTAGAAGAAAAAAGGGAAAAAAGGAGATGGGAATGTAA
Organism: Picea abies; assembly: GCA_900067695.1. NCBI lineage: Eukaryota > Viridiplantae > Streptophyta > Pinopsida > Pinales > Pinaceae > Picea > Picea abies. The sequence continues at coordinate 11,252 of CBVK0101240004.1, forward strand.
TTGATCTATGTGATCGACTTGTAGAGATAACTGCAAGTGTTGTAAGTGTTGAGTGCACAGATTGTAAGGAAGCTCTATGATAGATCTACTCAAGGAAGGAGAATCTGACGAGGTGCGCGCAGATCTCCTATCCTATGCGGAGTAGGATTTTGGTGAGCTTTGTGTTGTAACCTTCTTGACCGAAGATAATAAGAAGAGTTGGTGGATGTAGCCCCAGGGTGGGGGTGAACCACATAA
>CBVK0101240058.1:0-11539 GCA_900067695.1 Picea abies
TGGAGGTCCTAACCTTGCAGGGTAGGTTGGGCAGGTAGTATCTTATGTCACTTTATGATTATCTTTATGATCCCTAAGTAGTGTTATGTTATCTCATATGATATTGATGTTATGTATTGATTTTCCTTAAGAGACGAATTGAGCGGTTTATGATTCATGTTGTGATGCATCATTTTTAAGAAAGCAGTTGTGACGGGTTGTTGTTTATTATGTTAATGTGTCGATACATGTATCATTATTCATTGCAATGTTGTGTCATCTTATGTCATGCAGGTTGTTAATATGTTAATATTGTTTCATTAATATGTTGGATGATGTGCCAATGTTGTCTTTATTAATTATGATGTATATTTCCTAATGAAAAAAAACAAAAAAAGCTTTCATGTTGTATGTCTATTTGGTTGTCGTAACGGAGGGATGTTACAATTCCAAATAAATATTCATAGGGAAAAACATATTCTACATGAATTTTTTCACCCTCATTAGTAAGTCTAGAAATAAAATTAACAACCACATTTTCTTTACCAAGTTTATCTAAGATGGTGATATTAAATTCCTGTAACAATAACAACCATCTAGATACTCTACCATTTGTAATAGGTTTATTCATAAGATATCGAATAACAGAGTGATCGGTATGAATGAATACATCATAAAATTTAATGTAATGATGAAATTTATTGATGGCGTGATCAACAACAAGAAACTTGTTTTTTGTTACTGTATAATTCAACTCAACAAGAGTGTGATTCTTACTGATGAAATAAACGACATAAGGTTGATGATCTTCCTTTTGGTCTAGTACTGCTCCAATGGATGTATATAAAACATCAATTTATATATGAAAAGGAAAGAACCAATTTGGTCCTCTTAGTATTGGTGCTACAAAAAACATTTCTTTAAGAGATTCAAAAGCATGCTAACATTGATTAGTCCAAAAAAAAATCATTGTCTTTTGTAAGCAATCCTCTTAGTATTGGTGCTACAAAAAACATTTCTTTAAGAGATTCAAAAGCATGCTAACATTGATTAGTCCAAAAAAAAATCATTGTCTTTTGTAAGCAATATAAATGATGCAAATTTTGTAAAATTTTCAATAAAATGTCAATAATAACTTGCATGCCTTAGGAAACTTCGTACATATTTTTTATTCTTTGGAATAGGGAGATTAGAAATCACCTCGATTTTTTTTGGATCAACTTTGATTCATGTGGAAGATTTATGATGACCAAGTACAATTCCTTCTATTAGTAACATGTGACATTTTTCATTACTAAGTGAAATATTTGTTTACTAACATCTAATTAAATTTTTTTCAAGATTTTTCATAGATTATTCAACTGAATTGTCATAAACAATGAAATCATCCATGTAAATCTCAACACAATCATGAATTAAGTCAGAGAAAATAGCTAAGGCAACTCTTTGAAATGTAGTAGGTACAACACATAACCCAAAGGGTAATACTCTTTAAGCATATGTTCCCCATGGTCAAGTGATTGTAGTCTTATCTTGATCTTCAGGGACAATTTGAATTTGATTATAACTGTTAAATCCATCAAGAAAAGGAAACAATTTCTTACCTGCTAAGATAGCTAAGGCTTGATCAATGAACGGAAGAGGAAAATAGTCTTTCAAAGTAGCTTTGTTTAATTCATGATAATAAATACACACGCACCACTTAAAATTTTTCTTAGGGACTATTACTAAAGGTCAAACCCGCTAACTATCTAAAATAGGGTAGATAAAATTCACATTAAGTAATTTTTGTAGCTCTTCTTTTTCTATTTCTTTCAAGGTAGGATTCATACATATCTGAGGTTGTCTAATAGGTCAAGAATTATCCTAGATGTAAATGTGATGTGTGAAAATATTTGGATGAATTCCTTTCATATCAGTGTACTCCCATTCGAATGGTTCATAATGTTTTTGTAGTAATTTAATCAGTTGTTTTCTTTGAAATTATTCAAGTTTAGGATTAATCTTCAATGTTTTTCCTTGATTGAATTCAATAGGTGTGCTACAAGATTATGATATGGAATATAAAGAAGATATAGAATCAAATTGATATGATAAAGCTTTTATAATACAATTTTCTTGAAAATGTCTATCTAAGATATGATTAAACAAATATCTCCCGGAATATTGAATAAGACGAGGATTAGTTATAAAGTTATTGATTAAATCACCTTTAGTTTACTCTTTGAGAGTTATAGCTTGATTGAGTGTTAATATTGGATGCAAAAATTCATCATCACTTTTTTCATTATCAAGGCAAGGAGAATTTTCTAAATATGTTGAAGGTCTTATTGTTGGATACAAGGTAAGATTTTTAATAGAACCCCCATGTGAAATTGTCATATCCTCTAATCTACAACCAATGAATGCATCAACAGTGGCCAACCATGGTCTTCCCAAAATTTATTGGGTAACCACCAAGATTGGACTTTGGTTGTAAAACCATACAATCGGCATGATATTCCCAAGAATCCGTGGAAACAATTATATCTTATGATAATCCTTCGGTTCTAATAGTAGATCTATCAACTAATTGTAATTTGTAGGAGACTAACAAAGATTAAGTAAATTAAGGTTTTCCATAGTTTCCCTAGTCATTACATTGATTGCAACTCCTAAGTCAATTAAATTATTTGCAATAGAAATATTATTAATAAGAATATTGACAATAAGACTTCCAAGGTCTACATATTTAGTCATAAAATTTTCCCTGACATTAAATCAACTTATTTACCAATGACTTGAATAGTTCAGGGATCCTTTTTCTTCCTACCAGGTTTCTTTAATCATAATTCCTCAACAACTTTAGCATAAATTGGAATATCTTTAATTGCTTGAAACAAATGAATTTTAGCACAAACATTATTTAATTCCCCTAGAAAATCAAATTTAGCTTGAACCATTGGTTTGTCCAATTTTAACCTCTCTAGATAGGGGGGGGAATTGGATGATTATGGGTGATCTATTATTTATAGAGAAGGAATTTTTATTATTGGAGTGGGATTTTCATTATTCTTTTATTGATTAGAAATTTTCTCATCATTTTCTTCTTCAATAATGATTGGAGAATTTTTTTTATTGATTGTTTTCCCTTATCGTAAATAAATATCCTATAAATCAACGGGATAAATAAAATATGTTGGAAAATTTTGTAACTCAGTATTATAAGTGGGTTGATCTACTTTATTATTTGGGTTAGGAATGGGTTGTTCAAGTATTTGAGGTGGTCTCGGAGGAGGTTGATTGGTTGGTAGTTGCCATTGTTGTTGTTGAATTTGTGGAGGAAAATGTTGATATTGTTGTGGAGGATAGGGGTGAGCAGGCATGTTTCCATAAGTAAGCCCTAGCCATCCTTGTTTCCAAGTTTGGTTTTGAGCTTGTTGAGGAGGCCATGTTTTCCAAGGCATGGGTGGAGACTAGTTTTGAGGGGGATATTGTTGATTAGAATAATATGAAGCATAATGTTGTCAAGGATCTTGTATCATACCTGTTGGACAAGGCTTCCATGGTCATTTTTGTGCCATAAAAAAAAATTGTTATGTGCTTTCATTAGCTCCTTGATATACTGCTTTAATATCTAGTAATGAAGGGAAATTGTTTGTTGCATGATTTTCTGCAAAAATAACACAAATTCTGATATTATTAAGTGGGAAATCTCGCAATGGATGTATTTTTCTACACTTGGGACAAAAGATAGCTAAAGCTAAATTCTTTTCATCTTGCTTCTTTTTAGTTTGTAATATATCTAATTGTGAGCTAAAATAGCTAAGAATATCAGTTTTAAAGTTATCTAATAGATTCCCAATTTCAACTCTAGTTACTCCTCCTGTTGATTTAGTAACTTTAGAAACAATGTCTCAAGGTCCTTTTCCATGTTTAGAATTACCTCAAGAGTAATGCTTACATAGTTCAAAAATATATTTGTAAGAAATTGAGACACGTCTCTAGCTCCTATGAGATTAAGTAAATCTATGCATTCATCCCTAATTTTGTTTAATAAAATAATCCAAAGAGTTTCTAAATCAATTTTATTTTTCTTGGATCTGTGTAGATTATATTGAAATCTTTCAACACAATCTTCTAAACTTTCATCTTTTTTGTGAGTCATTTTAAAAATTTCTTCATGGAGATCCCTAGATTTACAATAATCCTGATACCCTTTTAGAAAAGTTATATTGAAATCTTTCAACACAATCTTATAAACTTTCATCTTTCAACACAATCTTCTAAACTTTCATCTTTTTTGTGAGTCATTTTAAAAATTTCTTCATGGATTCTAAACTTTCATCTTTTTTGTGAGTCATTTTAAAAATTTCTTCATGGAAATCCCTAGATTTATAATAATCCTGATACCTTTTCAAAATAAAATTACGCGAATCATCCCAAGTTCAAATAGTATTGCCTCCAAGCCCCATAAACTGGAAAAGAGTTGCATCTATAAGAGTACCAAGAATTAATTGAATCTTTTGTGCATTATAAGAATAATTATAACTACGACAAAGTACGTCATCAAATTCAAAAAGAAATGTATCAATATCGTTAGTAGTCATTCCATGAAAGTTAGGAAAGGATGAAGGTGGAATATTTTTCATCTAAATTGTTTCCTTTGAATCCAAAATAGGGAATCCAAAGGTGATATTGTATTTCACATTTGAAGTTGTTTCTTCATTAGTCATGTTTATATTCCACAATATTGTAGATCCTACAAATGGAATTGTGTTAGCAAAATATTTTGGTTTTGATATAGGATTTTCTTCAAATTATGGTTCTTCTTGTCCACTGATTAACCCTTCTTCTATAGGAACAGATGGTAAAAGTAAAGCTTCCTTAGTTGAACTTATTGGATAAGATTATATAGCTTTTCCTCTTGAAATTGCTTGAGATCCTAATGGTCTGCTTGTTTTTCCCCCTCTTATGGATCCATGGGGTCTCCACTTAGTGAAATGTGACATAGCATGTTCACTCATGGGATATTAAAGAATACCTCTTATTTTGCTAGATATTGAAAAAGTACATCCAAAAATCATTTTGTTGAACCCTCATCCCAGTACATCTTTCCAATTGAAAAACCCATTTTTTTACTAGATACCCCTTAATACCCTGCATCACTCCCCCCCCTCCCAATACCTACAATATATTGACTCTTTTTTCACAATTTTAAAACCCCCTTTATGAATGAACGTGATAAGATATTAATCAATGAGGTGAAACCCCATGTATGGATCTCCTTGCTAGTGGGTTAGTGGCTCTTACTGCACCATGAAATCTACCTCTAGAATCTCTAGGTCTATTCATGCATTTTATATGTTCTTTATATATGCAGAAACACTACTTATGAAATATAGCAAAGGAAATCTTCGACACTTTTTTCAAAGATAATCCCCTTACCATGTGTTTTTCCTAAAGATAAAAATAAATCTTTCTTAGTCTTTTGGCACCTTCCCAAAAACAACGCCAAAAATGATAGTGAAATTAACTATATTCTAATTTGATTTCTCATTTAATTATAAACATAGGTATCGTGTTGTGCTTATGAGGTTCTCTCGCAAAATATATGCAAAAAACAATATTGTTTCTTTTTGAAAACATAGTTTAACTATCAAGCTTTATATTATTTGAATATTAACTACAAGAAAATTTATTTAATATACACAAAATTTAGAATCCAAACTAAAATACTAACTGAGAATACAATTTAGAATTTTTCAGTTTAAAGTAAAAGACTTTTAAAATCTAAGAATGACTAAATTACATAAACCGACTTTAATCGAATTTTTTTTTAACAATTATTTCTATGATTGTTTTCTTTGATATCTTATGAAAAAGTTATCAAAGGCAAATTGAAAATTGCAAAAGAAAAACTATAGAAACTTCAAACTTATTGTCCTAAGCATCCTTTATTAGATCTAGAATAATAAACCATATGTTAAGATATAATTCTAATTATTTTATGAATTAAGTCTTACAGAAACAAATCTACTTTTGATGATTCTAAGTCAAACTACATAATTCATCTACAAAAATGTATTAATGGAAATTGCATATATTGATTCAGAATGAGAATTTCATCTACAAAAATTTATCTATAAAGAATGTATCTATGGAAATTGAGTATGCTAATTCGAGCTGTAAGATTGATCTTTTTCAATGGGAAAATTTCTCAATTATATTATAAATATAATTTGTTCTCTAGTCAAGAGATAAATTTCTCAATTATATTATAAATATAATTTGTTCTCTAGTCAAGAGATGATACAAAAGACAACGAAAGGAGATGAAACTGTCAATGAATATTTCACCAATATTGGTCTCTTGACCAACAGATGGAGAAATTTCATAAAGTAAAAGAGAAGCAATACTAGTCCAAAGACCATGCTCATAAAAAAATCCCATACATCCTGAGAAATTTACCAGAGAAGAAAAAACCAGCATGTAGGCTGCAAAAAGAGATATAAAATAGAGAAAAAGCTCAACAGAGACCTGAAAGTTTCTAAAACCAAAAGTCACACGCCCCCAGAGGAACTCGAAGTGTATACCCAACACCGCACGCCCCTAAGGACCTCAAAGTGTTAAGAAAAACATTGCATGCCCCCAATGGACCTCAAAGCTCTGTTGGCATGCCCCCAATGGACCTCAAAGCTCTGTTCCAAAAACCTCTTCAAGCCAATGAAGAAGAGTTCAAGAGGGTCCAGAAAACCAAAAGGAAAAACATGTGACCAACCACAACATAACCCTGAAGTCTCCTCCACCGTAGATACTCTGTCACTAATCACATATAGAGCCACCGGATCTAGGAGATGTAGGCTCAGGGAGCTGTCTTGAAATCGAGCCCCAAGCAGCCACCTCGGCCCCTAAACACCACCACAGAGAAACCACCGCCATTGAAATAGGTTCACTCATCCACACGATGTATTGATGCACCGATTCGAAGAGTTGATATCCTCCGCTGCCACCCTCAGCTGACTCTCGATCCACCCTATTGGCCACTCACCTTGTTGGTCTTACACCTGCGCTTAGGAGACCAGGGATGCGATTAGTGGAACCAACCGTAGAGCCCACAGAGCAGGAAGCTTACTTGACCCTCAAAACCCTAGACGCGATGCCACAAAGCCTCCTGAAGTTGAAACTTCTCCATTTGCGATGCCACAAAGCCTCCTGAAGTTGAAACTTCTCCATTTGTAAAATTGATCTATAGAACTTGATTTGCAAAGAATGCATATGTTAATTCAAGTTGTAATATTAATCTACAAAACTTAATCTACAGAAATGAAAAACATAACATGAAATAGTGGAACTTGGACTAGTTGAGCAGACCCATACTTAGTCAATCTCCCAAAATGACTACATTACAAGAAGAAGAATTAAAACCATAAACATAATCGAAAACCCCAAATCATATTCAACAAAGGTGTTTTTACAAAATGTTATAAAAACCGTTTACATTCTAACTTGTCCCCTGAATAACATGACTTCGTATTTATACAATTTATGCTCAATAGAAAGGTTGAGTTGTTTAGATTCGATATGATTATTTTATTGCATACAAATTGCCTTCCAAGACAACAAATAGATGTGATGTTCTATACTTAATGACAGCGGTAGATTTTACAATAAAACAAAGAATTTTAATTACAACAACTTGTTGAATGTTATCTCAAAAATCTCGTTTCCTCTAATACCAAATCTTTAATTTTTGATATTAATTTCTTGTAATTGATATGGTCAATGATCTCTCTTGCATGTTGTTGATGTGGATCTCGCTCGCTTACTATTGATGTGGTAAAAAATTCTTACATTTTGATGTATAATTTCAAAAAGTGGTCTCTATTGCATTTTAGATCAAGATTAATCATAGGATAATAATATAATATCTATTCTAAGTCTATATAAAGAGAATTGTAATAAAAATGCTTAAAAAATTACTTAATTATATCATTATCATTTGTTCTTAAAAAAAGTAAGAAAATGGGGGGCATTAATAGATAAATTATATTATAATTTCTCTATTAATATAGAGGGTGGGGGGGGGCATTAATAGATAAATTATATTATAATTTCTCTATTAATGCCCCCCCATATGAGGGTGGGAGGGCTGGAATTAATAGAGAAATTATATTAGGTGGGTGGGAGGGGGGCATTAATAGAGAAATTAATAGAGAAATTAAAATTATATTATAATTTCTCTATTAATACCCCCCTCCATATAAAGATTAATCATAGGATAATAATATAATGTCTATTCTAAGTCTATATAAAGAGAATTGTCATAAAAATGCTTAAAAAATTACTTAATTATATTATTATCATTTGTTCTTAAAAAAAGAAGTAAGAAAATGGTTGACAGTAGCAAAAAGGAGTGATATGGAAGCAAAAAGGGTGGTTTATGTGTGTATGTATGGTAGTAAAAAATGTGTCATATTTCAATCTCATCACCTAAAAATTTGCGAGGACCACATGATACTAGGTAGAGTATTGAGTTTATAGATTGATAGCATTTTAATAAACTTTAAGTGAAGGAGTGACACTTGCAAAGTTCTAAAGGGTTAAACCTATAAGTTGAAATCCAAACTAAGTATGTTCATAATAGTCTAGATTTTGAAGTTGTAGATGAATAGTCTGTTAATGACGGCATGGTAATAGATTTAAGTGAAAGAGTAAACACTTGCAAAGCTGTAAAATAAATTTTACATAATCAATGGTGTGGGTTAGATGAAACTATAAATAAACACCTCTAATTAGTGTTCAAATGTGACTATGCCCAACTATTCCTATAGGGTCTCCAATGGCATAAATAAAAATATTGTATTAGAAAAACTATATTCTAATAAGGTCTCCCGTGGATGTATATAAAAATATTGTATTCTAAATATTATATTATTTTTATTATATTCTAATAGAGTATTTCATGGATGTACATAAAAATATTATAATTTAATAATTATATTCTATTAATTATTTACATAGTCTTTATGATTCATATTTAATCTATAACTTTATTAAAAATTATATGGACATATTATACATTTGTCGAGTATTTTGTGTCATGAATATCAAGTTTAAACCAACATACATACTTCTTAACCCCATGCCTATTAAGCATATATACAAATATACAAACACACATGCATTCGAGTGATAATCCACCTTTTTTCCCCTTTTTTTAACTCTATCAAAATCTTTTTTTTTTCATTTTTATATATAAGCATTACAAATGTGACATACAAATTAAGAGGTATGGCCAAATTATGATACCTAAGTTAGGTTTTCTATGAAACAACTAGCTTTTAACTTTTATGAGAGCAATAATACTATGAGAATTGAGACTTCGAGTGATGCAGGAGCATCCTTGGGCTCGGGCAATCCGCATCACCCAAAAATATTTTCATTCTACAAATAGGAAATAAGTTGAATAAGGATTGTGTTAATGGTCCATTTTATTTATTCAATTTCTTGTAAATTCGAACCGATCATTACTCCTGCAACTACTCTTTCTATGTTGAAACTTGTGTTGAAACTTGTGTTGAAACACATACTGAAACTCGTGTTGAAACATGTGTTGAAACTTGTGTCAAACTCGTGCTGAAACATGTGTTGAAACTCGTGTCAAACTCATGCTAAAACATGTGTTGAAACTCATGCCAAACTCGTGTTGAAACATGTGTTGAAACTATGACATACATAGAATTTTTACAAGTGTCATGTTGAAACACGTGTTGAAACTCGTGCTGAAACACACATGCATAGTGAAATTTTACAAGTGTCATGATATTTATTTATTTGCAACACTGTGGTCATATGAATTTGATTTTGCCACATTGGTATGCATTCATAATGAGTCACATCTACCATTAGAAAAAAAAAAAAAAAAAAAAACTTGTGGCTAAAGGATAAAGTGTGACCCGAGGCCAAAAGGAAGTTGAAGCAATCTGGAAGATAGAGAGACGATCTGGGTAACAACTTATTCTTGGAGGGAAGGAAAATCTTTTCAAAGCCGAGGAGGAGTTTTAAAAATAAATGGAGCACAATTTTGAAGGGGTTGGTGAACCACGAAGCAAGGAAATCATAGAAGGTGGACTAGAGAGAAAGATTCCATATTGGGTGAGCACACATGAAGGGTGAAACATAATCTCAGCCCATACACGCAGACCATTACCCTTTGGACGATTTCGTAGTGGTTTTCATCCATGCAAGAAACAATTCATGGCGGTATTTTTAGCCCAGACTTAATGTAATATAAAAATTTATTCTCTGCATTGAATTAATAAACGAATGGTATTGAAATTCATGGGTTTTCTAGTGTTTTAGTTTCCACTGGAATCCTCATTATTTGGTAAAAGTATTTATGTTTTCTTTTTCCGCAATACATTATGTAGTAGGGTGTGTGTTATAATTTTCTATGTGTGTTGCAGCCCAATTATCTCTACATTATGTGGTATCAAAGCTCAGTTCCTCTATGGGATTAGCCTCTAATCTGCTTATGTGAGATAGGGTACAAAATACTTGTTCATGGTGGTTGCTTAGCAAGAGTGTTGGAAGTTAAGTTGGGTTACAGAACCATGTGAGGTATGTGGATGTTGGTGAGACACCTACAATTTGGAGGAATGTCATCGCGAAGGAGAGGAACAGGAAGGGGAGGTGCAAGAAATCGAGAACTGGAAAATTTGAGAAGAAGAATAGAGGAATTGGAAAATAGTAGGAATGGAAATGATGAAGTATACTCAAAGATAAAAGGAGATTATTACCAAGATTATTGCTAATGATCTACCAAAAGGATTGCCTCTAATGAGAAGTATTTCTCATCAAATTGATTTAATGTTTGGATTGATTTTACCTAACAAAGAGCCTTATAGGATGAATCCAACAGAGAGTGAATAAGTGAATCGGAAAGTGCAAGAATTGCTTGACCAAGGGTTATTTCGTGAGAGTTTGAGTCTGTGTGCAGTACCAACAATATTGAGTCCAAATAAAACAGGGGAATGGTGAGTGTGTACTGATTTGTGTGCTATAAACAAGATCACTATCAAGTATCGATTTCTATTTCCCATAATGGATGACCTTATAGATTGCCTGAGTGGTTCAGAATATTTTTCAAAAATTGATTTGAAGAGTGGTGATTACCAGATTCGGATAAGAGAAGGTGACAAATGGAAGACAACATTCAAGTCGAAATATGGATTGTTTGAATGGTTAGTGATGTCGTTTAGGTTAACTAATGCACCAAACATGTTCATGAGATTGATGAACGAAGTATTGAAGCCATTTTTGGGTAAGTTCGTGGTTGTATATTTGGATGATATACCGATTTTTAGAAGGAACAAAACAAAGTGTGTTGAGCATGTGAGAGCATTGCTACAACGCTTGAAAGAAGAGAAACTATTGATAAACCTGAAGAAGTGTACATTCATGTAGCGAGAGTTAGTGTACATGGGTTTCATGGTTTCAAAGGAAGGGACAAAAATGGATCCTAAGAAAGTGAAGGCTATCCTTGAATGGCCAACACCAAGATGCACATTCGATGTGA
>CBVK0101240120.1:0-12341 GCA_900067695.1 Picea abies
AGGCAATTTTAATTAATTAAAAAAAACCTATCTAGACTTGATGGAATTCCGCAAAACTTATAGAGATTTCTTACATGGTCATTTACATCATTCCTAAACAATAACTACCAGAGTATGACACCATTAGAACACCTTTCACCACTTTGGAGGAATTATTTGTGGGAGTGAAAAACTCAAGGGAAATTAATAAGGCTGGTTAGGCCAAATCGATAACCCGAGGAAAAAAAAACACTTAGTGAAAGAAACTCTCCTAATGAATAAATCCTAAATTAACTAACCTAACTATGATCCATGCAGACCTATTACATTATTATCCCACACAGGGGAGCGGAAATTTCAATTACAAAAATACACGTTGAAGGCCAAAAATGCCTTGTAGAACCAGAAAGTCTCTAACTTGGTAGCATCTGATGATGCATATCTTCATGGTACATGGAGTTGACCCCCTAGTTGAATAGGTGGTCAACATGGCCTTCGAGTCCTACACGATAAAGGTATGGTAAAAGGTATGGCCAATTTCTCTTTGGATTTTTATTTGTGAACATTTATTATATGGGAAGAAGAATCATGTAGGATTGTTCTTTGGGTGCTATGAGGGTAGAGGGAATATTGTAGTTGATGCATAATGATGTGTTTGGACCTATTTCGGTGCCATCAATGGGAAAATATATGTAATATGTCTCATTTATAGATGAATTCTCAAGGAATACGTGGATTTATTTTCTCAAGAAGAAATCTAAAGTCTTTGACAAATTCAAAGAGTTTAAGGATCTTGTGGAGAATCTGACAGAGAAGAGAATTAAGGTGTTGAGGAAAAATAATGGCAGAGAATTATGTGGAAATGAATTTGAAGAATTATGTAAGAAGTGTGGTATAGAAAGGTAGAAGACTACTCCATACACACCTCAACAAAATGTATTTTTAGAAACGATGAATAGAATGTTGATGGAAAAAACAAAGAACATAATCAATGGTGTTGGGTTAAGACAATAATTTTGGATAGAGGTGGTGGGTATTGCATGTTACCTAGTCAATCAATCACCCTCATCAATGATGGATGACAAGACTTCACTTGAGGTATGGACTAGTAATAACCCTCTCTTAGACATCTCAGGTTATTTGGATGTGATGCCTATGTTCACATTCCAAAGGATAACATGAGTAAGCTAGATAAAAAGGCTGAAAATTGTATCTTTATTGGCTGTAAATATTTTCCGAAAGGTTATAATATTTGGAACCCAAAAAATAAGAAGGTAGTGTATAACCAAGATGTGGTATTGAGAGAAATAAAATATGTTTCCAAACATGAATTCCTACCAAGGGAAGAAGAACCAGATATAATAGAGTTTGAATTGAAGGATAATGAATCATGCTCTACAAAAGAACAAGAATAAGAAGAAGAAGAACCTCATACTCTAGTATCGAGGAGATTGGTTCAAGAAAGAAGGCAACCATAAAGGTATACTCCACTTGATTTCTGTTTAAAATTTTCCTTCTTTATTACTTATGATGATCCTAGAGATTTTAGGGGGGGCAGTGGATTCAGAGGATGGAAAACTCTGGAAAAAGGCCACGGTGGAAGAAATGGTAGCATTGGAAAAAAATGAGGCTTGGGGTCTAGTAAAGTTGTCAACTAGAAGAAATCCCATTGGCATCAAATGGGTGTTTACGGATAATTTGAATGTAGAAGGAAAAGTGGAGAAATACAAAGCTTCGTTAGTAGCAAAAGGTTATTCCCAGGTAGAGGGAATTGACTCGTGATTTTTGTTTTTTTTGTTGCAAAGTTAAATTCTATTAGATCTTTTTTTATCTATTGTTGCTGCATTCATTTTTGAAGTAGAACAAATGGATGTGTATTTTGTGTGTGTGTGCCATTATATATTTTATGTTTTTATTAAAAATATATTTGTAGTAATTAATTGTACAAGGTTAAAATCTACACTAAACACATTGCAATTTCCATGGCTTTTGCCTGGGTCATTACCTTCTGTTGGGTGAGAGAGACTTGAATGTGTGGTAGGAGTCTAGTAATAAACCATTCTCTATGATGGAAATCTTGGATATGAAATGTGAGTCTTTCCAATAGAATCTTGAACCATTTGGAATAATCCAACATATTTTCTCCCACTTGTTGCTTAATCTCTTTGATCTTGATTAAGAATCATGATTTTGATTTTGGTTTGTAAAATTATATCAGGAAGTCTCTCTTTATTTCTATAAGGGACCTTGCTTGTATTGCATGCACAATACCCTTGTACTTTATGTACCATGTCATAGCTCTGTCTCTAAATGTGGTTTCTAGTTGTGCGACCTTGGATGCCTCGTTTGAGACTCTTTTCACATACCATATATCTTCACAAGTGAATTAGTGTTGTTCCACATTGTCTCTTCCCATCCCATGAAATGCAGGAATCCTGAGGGTTGAATCCTGGTTGGACATACTCAATCTAGAACTGGGTCTTCTTGACTGACTAATACTTACTACTATTGGTATTGGTGATCTCTCTTGCAAAGTGTCACTTACTTCAGTTTCTACTCCAGTCATGTCTTCTCCTTCCATTTCTTCTAAGACTTATTCTTCTATTTGTCTTTCCTCTGTAGTTTCTTATTTATTACAAATGCGTAAGGGGGGTGGTTTAAAGAGGTGGCTCCTCCATACTCTCTCATATTCTTTGGTGATGGATCCAAAAGATATATTTATCTCTAGCCACACAAGCCTCCTCATAATCACCAAGGTATCTGCTCCTTCTTGGAGGTTCCATCGTCTTTTGTTGTGTCGACGCTACTAATTTTCACCCCATCTTCTTCTAACGTGTCTACATAGTGCACTAGAAAAGGGGATCTGACCTCATTTTCTTCGATCCTACTCTCATTAATTTCAATATCCTCTCTTGATACCTCCTTCATAATGTCACATATCTTCGACAACCTCTCTTATTATATGATTTTATCTGGCATAGATATTTCTGCTGCACATCCTTCTTTCATAGTTTATCTTCTCTTCATCTTAGATATTACTATTTTTTCATCACCCCTTTCTTTATTTTCATCACTTCTCTGGTCAATGTTTTCTCTTATGGGTCCATTCTCTCTCACCTCATATCATCTTCTTATGGATCCCTTCTACTGGATCCACTCAGTGTTTTGGCTTTTCTTATTCCCCCTTATTTCCACCGCCTCTCTATGTGGGGGGTTTTACTTTGACATCCTATCGGGCTCCATGTGCATCAAAACCTTCTCCATGAACAACATCTTGATCCAAATAAGCATTTCTTCTGATAGTTTCCTTCTAGGGTCGACTACAAACTTTATTTCAACACTATTGAAAGATTCACTGCATCCAATAGAAACTCAATAATGTACCCTTATTTCACATAATCAAACTAGAAATTGATGGCTCTGGCCAACTTATTATCCATAGATCTCAACCTTTCGACCACAACTTGGTCAAAAACCACTGGTTCTTGGGCTTTTCATACAAACTTAATCTTTTTCTATCTCTTTATCCATTCATGCAATAAACAAGGAAACTCAACAAAAAAAAATCATCCAGATCTGAATATATGTACCTTTTTTTCCATTGCTCAAGGTGGATCCGTAGATCCTTGGTATCTTGTCACACAAACTCTTCCTCCTTCTTAAATATCAATTCTTCTATATTCTTCTTGGAAGGTTTACACGTCATGTCCTTCCTTCAACATGGAGCACAAATCCTTCAAGTCTCGACAATGGAACCAATTGTTGGCTTGGGGTTTGAGACCCAGGGTTCAAAAGGATTTACCAAAAAATACCCCATGGGCATTGACATATTCAATCTTCAAGGACTAAAGGTATTACTTGAGACACCATAAGAATCATAGAGACCATAGGTTTCATGAAAATCATGAAGGAATAGTACAAACATGAGACATCCAACTCAAACTCATGCAATCATTTCACATTCATTCATAACATCCATATGAGTGTTGCGTAGAATAATACATATTAGACATACATTCAAACCATAATCCATAAGATACAGAGACAAATGTACTTCACGTTTCATATATTAATCTCAAAGTCATTTGTATACATTTCACTACATAGAGGTTGAAGCCTGCTCAAAGCGCATTTAGAGTCAAATAGATATGAGAAATACACTCAGATATCTATCTATTTTCTCTCTCATTGTTATGAACCAAAATATTAGAAAATCACAATAAACCAGAATTACACACCATGTACACCAATGTGAGAGTGGAGCACAACTCCAATAATGATAAAAGAGATAAGTTACACAATAACTCTTTAAAGAATATGAGAACCTCCTTTAAATACCCAAATACATTCATACATCCCAATCATGTCTCAATGATGAATACACGATCTTTAGATATACATATTCACACATTGCACATGAGGCCCATTTATTATTAGGACGACCCTATTACATATACATTTACAAATTACATGTACATTTAACCCCATATATGCCCTCCTTGAGGTCATATCATAGTACGCTCCTTCAAAAAGATTTGTCCTCAAAGATCTGCAGTTAAAGGATTTACATGTGTTGAAACCAAATAATATGATTTTCTTATATTCTTGCGTTCTTGTTTCCATTGATGATGATCCATCCATACAAAGTCAATTATTTTTAGTCTTACTCCTTGATGGCCGATTGTTGCATAATTTTATTTCCTTTGATTCCATGTACAATATCCTAGCATTCCAAGGTATTTGGAGAGATTCCTAAGGGTCTTCCACCTGCTCGAGATCATGACCATGCTATTCATTTGAAACAATGAAGTGTACATCTAGTCTTCAATGTTTCTTGCTTAAAGAAGGTAATCAGTGACAAGATCCCAGTCCAAACTATTTTACCAGAGATTAATGGAGAAGGGAAAATGATTCTGTAACAAAAACAAATACTTGAAACATGGATTAAGAAGCCATAGAACCAAGAAATTACTAAGTACCTCGTCAAATGGAAGAACCTAATAGTAGAAGACAGAAAATGGGAAGATGAGTTCTTCATGTAGAAACACCCGCGATTAGTAAAGTGTTGAGGAAAACACTTGTTTGAAGGGAAGTGGCATGTTAAGCTCTAGAAAAATACCCATGTTAAGCATAAAACCCATTATATTCCTTACATATTGACTTATTACATTTCTAGTGTTATATTAGTAGGCCATCTAGAAACTTTCATTGTACCCTTTCATTATAATTGTACCATTTGTCTCCTATATATATATCAAGGAGACCTAGTCTTAGGATCATCTTATCTTGTTTTGTGCATTGAATGTATTGTAAAAGGAGGTTTCCCCCTCAAAGTAGACTACTAATCATTGAAATTTTATCATTTTCAAGGCGTTGGTTCATAACACTCATATTCACATAATATCATTGAACAACTAGGGAAGGAGAACATAACAAGAACTACAAATAATGCTCAACTAAATATCTAACTCATGAACAATTAACATAACACTGAACTACTAGTCTACCAAAAACCCAACCCTTACATATCTGCATGGATTCCTCTTATCTCTTACCAGAGCATGGAAATCATAACAAGATATCCATCTCACCCACAACCTCGACCATGACAAGTCAGGTTGTTATAAAAACCGTTACAATCATTACTGAATATCTTCAAGGATTCGACATCCATGCAAACTTTACAAGTATTTGCACGTAGTTCAAAACTGGTTGGCATGCATAGTAGATCATTGGTTGGTGCACACACTAAAACTTGGTGGCACACAATGCAAAGTCTTGACACATGCACAATTTTTACTTATGACGCACATGCAATCTTGCTAAAACCTTAGGGTGCCAACATGTATCCATGGCTCCACACCATCAATTGGATCCAATAAGGAAAACCCTTTTTCATCACACACCAATGAAGACTCTTGCGTATTATCAACCCATTTCCAAATGATATGCTTTGTGATGTATCATCACTAGGCATATATGATGTAGTTTTATATCAAGCATTCCCATGGAAGGAAAATGGTATAGATCATATGCACTCATATAATTTACTACCCACATCCATTAAAGACTAACATTATACAATTCAAGAAGTCCTTTTGAAGATCATCATTGAAACTTTTGTTAAATGCCACAACATTTATATCCATACACAAATATTGGGCCTAATGACATGTTGAGTTTTAATCCACATCCTTCTAGTCCTCTAGTTCTTGAGAAACCATCATGATGCCTAAGTATTTAGTTGATAGTGTATTTTTTTTTATTTTTTTTTATCAAGACCACAATAGGATGAGATGATATAAGAAAACAAAACTCTTTAGGAGTGTCAAGATAGGTCTATCCTCCACATCAACCAAGTTTTCCCTCTATGAGAAGGAACAATAGGATTTTTCTCATCCTTTAGATAATGCCATGAAGTTTTTTTCTATGACACAAAATCTTGATAAGATGATATATTTCAATTCTACCCCAACAAGATGGGAACCATTTATACTCTAAGGTATGATTACTATTTTGTACATTAGAGAAATTTTGGTATTCACCAAATTCGTTGCACTCTATAACACACCCAACAAGAGTTACCAAATCTAAGCACTCATTGAAACACACCCTTGTGTAATTGGTACATGAGTTGGAGAATTATGGATTTAGATAGATAAAGGAGATAAAAATTCCAATAAGAGGTGGTATCTAAAGAAACCATTACAAAACTTAAGCATAAGTGAGCATAGCTCATCATATAAAAGAAACACAAGGATCCAAATAACTTCCCAAAAAACTTGCACACAATTTTCCTTTAGATCGACCTGTGAGGCCATCTCTATATAGTATCAAGATTTAAACAATTCCCTTGAAGTGAGGAGGATATGTTACACTTTGATTGGTCAGGTTGTGTAAAACAATCCTTGAATTATTCCTTTACATATGCACCACTTGACTACTATGTTCGAACCAAGTGACTAGTCAAATACCCTATCGACTATCCAATCGATTTCTAAGTCAAATCTCTTAGTCAATGGTTGAATTTCAACTGACAACCTTCAAAATATTTAGGAATGTGATGGACTTGTTGTTCCGACACCTCCCCATTAGCATAATTCTTTCGATATTTAGGAGGTGGAATTATTTATGCATACCCCTCCATAATTGGAGTTCCCTAAATCAAATGCATATCCCAAGGTTTCACAAACTTAACTTTTGTAAGTGGTTTCATAAAGATGTCAATATTTTGATCATATATCCTACAATAAGTAAGATTCACAATGTTATCTTGTACCATCCACTTGAAATAATGAGCATGAATTTCCACATGCTTCATCTTACTGTGAGCAATAAGATTGTTAACAACATATATTTCACTTTGATTGTCACAATACACTACAATTGGTCCTTCGACTAAATATCCAAGTCTAGTCATTAGATGCCAAATCCAATCTACTTATGTTCCAACATTAATTACACCATGGTATTTTTCTTTTGTGGTCAAAACAAAGAACACCTTCTACTTTTTACAAGACTAGACTACGGGTCTAGAGAAAATATAAAACACATAGCTATGTGGAATTCCCATCATCTCCATCTCCAACCCATTATGAGTTGGTATAGTTGATTAACTGTTTCATAATCTCACAATAATAACAAGCTTACAACTTCCCTTAATATAACAAACAATGTTCTTTGTAGCCTTCAAGTGATGTTATCTTGAATCTTGCATGAAATGAGAAACTAGACTAACAACAAAAGAAATATTAGGTTTAGTGTGAGTTAGATAGATAAAGGCTACTGACAAGTTACATGTAGAGAGTAACATCGATTTTCATAGAATCAAATTATTTAGTGAGATTCACTCTGGTTGGTAAGGTGTAGCACATGGTTTAAATTTTTCCATTTTGAACCTATGTAATAAGATTTAGTACATATTTATGTTGACAAAGAAAGATACCATCATCCATTATAAGACTTGGATTCCCAAAAAGAAATGCAAAAGACCAAGGTCAATGATTTCAAAGGTAAGATTCTAATTATTTCTTCAAACCCAAAATTAAATCAACATTATTTGCAATGATGACTAGATCTTCAACACAACAATCAAAATTTCACCATTTGCATTTAAGACATAAATACCATGATCTAAATCATAATGATTGGAACCAAGGTTGAGAAAGAATCAATTGATCTCTTCTTGTTAATATATATATATATATATATATATATTTTCTATAAAATGAGACTTATGCCTTTCAACAACACCTTAGATGTGAATTTGATATTGTAGACCCATCAAAATTTCACCACATTCTTTCCTTGCGGATTAGGAACAAATTGCCATGTTTTATTCTTCATTAAGGAATGATACTCGTCAACCATATAATTATTGCATTGAAGTTGACCATGTGCATATTTATGTGCATCATGATCACATGCCTCTAGCACATGTTCCATTAAAGCAACACTACCACATTCTTTTTGACTTCTAGTCTTCCTTGAGTCATTAATATCTCCTACATTAACACCAACTACTTCAATTGTGTTAGTATCCCAACTATGAAGGCAAGTGCTCTTTCTAGAAGGAGTACTTGCACCAAAATATTAATACAACACTACCACATTCTTTTTGACTTCTAGTCTTCCTTGAGTCATTAATATCTCCTACATTAACACCAACTACTTCAATTGTGTTAGTATCCCAACTATGAAGGCAAGTGCTCTTTCTAGAAGGAGTACTTGCACCAAAATATTAATAAGAGGAACAATTAGGTGCTTGGAAACTTGTGTCTATTTTTTTTGTATAAGGTCAACTGCAAGTCAATTCTAGTACATGAATCAATTTTCCAATCAATGGTCCTGTGTATTAGTTAATCGATCTAGAGTTTTGCAAAATATCCAATAGATCATTTCTTAATAGGGCAAAAAAGGAATTCAACAGTGTAATACCTAAGGTGTTCTCATTAAAGACAACATCTCTCATACAAATAATTCCTATTTGACTGGACCAAACAATCTATAGGACTTTGACTCTTTAGTGTAGCCCATCATAATACGAGCATGAGTTCTTACATCCATTTTATTCCTTGATCATTTGGAATATGAGCCCACGTAATCCATCCAAAGGCTCTGATATGCTTGACTGAGGGTTTTCTCCCACTCCATTTTTCAAAATGGGTCATATCCCATACAACTTTGGTTGAAATCAAGTTCAAAATATAGTTTGAGGAATAAACACCTTCTACCCAAAGGATAGTCAACAATCATTTGGCATGAGGCAAACAATGTGCCAATTGAACCAAGGTCTAATTCTTTCTTTCAAAAAATTCATTATGCTGAGGTGTGTAAGGTACAAATCTCTTCTAAGAGATACTATTCTATGACAAGTATCTCTGAAATGCATTTCCACCATATTCTCCTCCATTGTCTAATCTTAAACATTCCAGAGGTTGATTGCATTGTTTTCCAAAGCATTCTTTAAATTCTTCGATTTTTTCAAAGACATTATCCTTATTTTTCAAGGAGTATACCCTAGTATACCTAGAAAGGTCATCAATGAAGGTCAAAACATACCTTTCACCCACTAGTGAAGGTTTTTTCATGGAATATAGGTTAGCATGGATAAATTCCAACTTGGTCTTTTCTCTCCAAGATTAACATGGTGATGCTTTCCATGCACACACCCTTCACATAGACCATAAAGGGGAGAAAATATAAGTATTCTAGTAACCATATTATGATTTACCATTAGCTTCATACTAGGAAAATTCATAAGTTGAAATCTTTCATGCCAAATTTTGGTCCTGTTGTCTATCTTTTCAATGAGTGTAGTAGGTCCTAGATATTTTCTGGGAAAGTAATAGAACTTATACAATCTATCATTGGGGTCAAGAAAACCCTTGCAAACAACCATAAATTTATTGTTCATATTTTTCACAACAAACTAATCTAGTAGAAATTCTACCTTCTTACAAGTTTGAGTTAGTTGAGGTACACATAACAAATTTACACTTAAACTAGGTACATGATACACATCAATGATCACAACATTTTGACATTCAATTTTCCCACAACCAAAAATGATAAGTGTATAATCATCTGCTACATTTTATTTATTTATTTAATTTATGTAGTTTGACTTAATGAAGAAAAAAGAGAAGAACCTTTAATCTATATGATGGGTACAATTAGAGTTGACTACTCAACCATTTTTAGAAGTGAGAGCATGTAATGCTTCTGCAATTTATAGTTTTAACCTCTGCAATTATTATGTTTCATTAATTTATCAGTCCCGATGAAAAAAAAATGAACGGAAAAATTAATAATGCACAGGGAATTGAGCTGGGAGATAAAAATGCTCAATAGAACACCAAATTGGAACAGGAAAACATGTTTTTATCAAAAAAAAATTTCTCATTACTCCCACTATTTATTTTCACACCCAAGGGTTTTATTTATACAATCAAGAGAAAATTGATTCCAATCATAGAGATCGGATCATATCATCAAATCCACCCAAAAACCTTAATTTGTTCAATAACCACTGATTTGTTTCCTTGAATAAGATTGAATCCAAATAGCTCACCCTATATTATCTAACTCCATCAAATCCCTATGTAAAACAAACCATTAGGTTACATTACATGGAAAAACACTTTCGTCTCAAAAACACACTTGCAACTATTCTAGAACTATGACAACTTAGGAAAATAAAAAAAAATTAAAAACTTCCATAACAATGAGGAAACCAACTTCCTCTCATAAATTCCTAAGACCCTCTAGAGGTCAATTGTTGAGTTGACTTCGAAATATGTTCCTGCATCAGACTCTCGGGGAAGAAAAGACATGTTCATGGATTTGTTCCAAGAGTTATTCAATACGTTTTCCATACTTGAAAATTTATACTACTATCATCCACATGGAATCCTCAAGTGGTTGTCTTTTCCACTTGACCAAGTAATGAAAGTACTCTTTATCCCTTATCTTATCCAATACCTTCTTGTCCAAAACTGATTCAATTTGTTTCTAATGTGTTGTAGGTAGTTGTTTATCCTATTAAATGGTCTGAATTTTTCCATTAACATGTGCATCTGCTAAAATGTTTGGTTCTTCCTTGAAGGGGTACAAATCCGAGACATTGAATATTGGAGAAATTACAATGTTACAATGAAAAAATGAAGTTTTATTTCATAAGAATTTGAGGAAAATTTCCTCAACAGTTTACAGGGTCCAATCTTTTTAGGTTTCAACTTGTTGTATTCCCCTTCAAGAAATCTTTCCTTTTTGAGGTGTTCCATAACCAAGTCTCCAACTTCAAAATTCAGTTGTCTCTTATTCAAGTATGCTCTTTATCTGTACTTGATTCTTATTTCTTGAAGTTATTGCTTGACTCTCTCCTGCAGTTCCTGCATACTTATTGTAAAATCTTCATCATCAACACTTTCCATTTCTTGTTTTCCTAAATTTCTTAATTCATAAATTCCTCTTGGGCGCATTCCATACAAAATTTGAAATAGAATTAACCTTCTGATCATATTAGGTGAATCATTATATGAAAAATCTATTATACAAGTAACTGATCCCACTGCTTGGGATGTTCACCTACCAGACACCTTAAAATATTTCCCAAACTTCTATTTACCACCTTTGTTTTCCCATTAGTCTGTGGGTTATATGTTGAACTAAAATTGAGATTGGTTCCTAACTTTCTCCATAGAATTTTCCAAAAATGACTTACAAATTTTGTGTCTCTATTAGAGATAATACTTTTTTGCAACCTATGCAATCTAACTACTTATTTAAAGAACAAATTTTCAATATTAGTTTCATCACTTATCTTTGTGCAAGCTATAAAATGTGTCATTTTTTAGAATCTACCAACAACCACATAAATTGAATCATTACCTTTCTGAGTTCTTGGCAATACCAACACAAAGACCATACTGACAGAAGCCCATGGTTTTCTTGGAATTGGAAATGGATAATATAATCCATCATTTTGACTCCTTTCCTTTGCACACTGACATATGTTGCATATTTCAGCAAATATTTTAACATAAACTTTCATACCATGCTAGAAATAAAATGCACATAACTGAGAAAATGTTTGGTCTTTTCCAAAATGTCTCGATAATCCTCCACTTTGCATTTCCTTCAACAATTTTTTCTCTCATTAGGCAACTTGGAATACATATTTTTTTTCCTTTGAATAATAATCCTTCTTGTATAATATAATCTAACAATGGACCTTTGTCTTTGCTTATTGGATTCTCACAGGTTGCATAAGCATCTTTAAAATCTACACCATCCTTATACATCTCTTTAAATTCATCAAATCCTAAGACATTCACTTGAAACTCATGCAAAATTAAATT
>CBVK0101240175.1:0-11830 GCA_900067695.1 Picea abies
GCTAAAGCCGTACAAAATAATCCACTTTCATTCAAGTATATATAATCATCATTCCATAGTCTCTGTTCTCCCAACAGTGATGGATTGTTTACAAAAAATAATAAGTATATAAAGGCCATAGGATGAAACATTCCCTATGGAAATCATCAAAACTGTTTGCACAAAATATGGGAGCAATCTCCCCAATTTCTATTCCTATCTAAGACTAACAAACTAATCCCAAAATTGTGTAACAAAAAGCATGTTCTAAAATGCCATTATTGATCCAACTCCCATTGAAATTCGTGGGTACCTGTAGATGCACAAAAATAAATGATTTTAGATTGTGTTTAATTGTAAAAATCAAGAGAAATTCAAATTTTGTGACTAGCTACAGAATCTCACGATTTTGTAGCTGGTCATATTTACAAACCAAATCGTATTAAATTAATCCAATGGTAACAGAAATTTATGCAGTCTATCAAACAAATCCTTTATTACTAATTCAAAGCAAACAAAATCATTCATGCTAATTCAAAACAAACAGAATTGTTCATGCTAATTCAAAACAAACATAATCGTTCATGCTAATTCAAAACAAACCAAATCATTCTAAAATCAGTTTTGAAATATCATACCTTGGCTGTAGGCATACGATTCGGTCAGGATAACTTTGAATTAAAAATGACAATGGCTGCCTCAACATTTTTTAGCACGACAGAGCCTGTGGTGTTTTGCCTCTTATCGTTAGCTTGCAGTCTGTCATTTTCCTTGGCTAACACAGTCACCCGGTCCTCCAAGGAATTGATTTGGGATTGCAATAGAGGGACATCTGTATAGTATCATTCAAGGCATGAGTTGCATTCATTGCACTATGGTTGATTAGGCCGTGTCATTACAGGTGAAGAATCCTTTAAATTACCAGGGGTTCCATTGTCAAACTTGATCCCGGGGAAACTGGGGTCATCCTTAAGGCACGGTGGGAGGTTGGATACATAGTCATAGGGCTTGAAAGAACACAAGTCATGTGAGTATGGGTACTCCTTGGTCAGAAATCGCTCGATTTCATAATCTGAATCTTCACTCAAAACAATAGGTTTCTGATCCATGTTTTGTTTGGATTTATTGCGAGCACACCTAGATACCCAGCGTGCAACCTTCTTTCCCTTGCTATTGACATCAGTATTTCCCTTGCCCTTTTTTCTTACAAGCCTCTCAACAGGCTTAACACTGTCTTTTAAACATGATTCAGGCATGGTGTTGGGCAGGTCATCGTTGGGGTAGGTCGAGGGTTCGACAGCGGGTAAGAGTGTAGGAGGGGGCATGACAGGCCCGAAAAGGGTTTCAGTGACCACAGTCTTGTCCACTTGATGACATTCAGGATTGGCAAAGCCATTCCTCAACAAGAAAGCTTCCCAATAGTCTCCACTCAACCTCAAATGATGGACTATAATAATTTTAATCAAACAGTGATGGAAGAGGCTGGAGTTGGCCTTCTCCCTCTTATAACGTTTATCCATTTTATACATACTTTGAAGGAGGTAATGAGGCATATTTAAAGGGAAATCTATGAAATTCATAAGCAGTCGGAGATGGTAAAGAAAAACTAAACCGTATCTACCTTTGCACGTAATGAAT
Organism: Picea abies; assembly: GCA_900067695.1. Lineage (NCBI taxonomy): Eukaryota > Viridiplantae > Streptophyta > Pinopsida > Pinales > Pinaceae > Picea > Picea abies. Next base: position 1,618 of record CBVK0101240175.1, read on the forward strand.
TGCTTGATAATGGCCAATAAATCATGCCACCTAGAATTAAGGGCTGTGACTGGCATACCTTTGTCACAAATGATAATTTTCCTTGAGGTAAACAGGAGTAGCCATGGCACTTCATCCACCTTCAAATTCTTAAACCATTTCTGCCCCTTGGATAGCAAACCAGTGGCTGAGCTGAGGAATTCTTCATTCAATTCGAGTTGGATGTCCCCAACTTTGGCCTTGAATCCATTAAATGTGAGGGAAAACTGCTCAGCGACTGTGAGGTTGAAACCCTCAAATTTTTGGATGAAAACTAACCATCCATTACTCTCCAGGTCCTCACGAGAATTATCAAATAACATGAGTGTTTGGACGCCATTAGGTTCTATGCACACTACAAGATCCATAACAAAGAGAACACAGTCAATAGGGTTATCCATGAGGGGGTTGGACGGGGTAGACACAGGACCGATTGCCTGCAGGTTTTCCCAAAACAAGCAGAGGTAGCCTGGAGTGCAAGGCATACGTTAATGCTTATGTGTGCGAGGGTGGTGGAGTGAATAGAAACCATGCAAAACATTCATGTTGGCATGTACAATCAACGACGCCTTGTTAATTCAAATCACTTTTGGTGTGTGTCAAAAAGCAATGTAAACAACATGCCAAATGAATAACCATTGAAAACCATGACAAGTCGATCCGAATGTTGGAACAAACAATAGCATTTGTATGATTTGAAAGAAACCAATTGTTCAAACATTGCACCAAGGATTTAATCACAAAATTAATGTGTTCTATGAAACCATTGCACCAAGGATTTAATCAAAGATACCAAAAATCATTGCATCCCGAACTTATAAATTGAAACCATATTAACAAAAATGCAAAGTGAATAAAGGTTTGGTATTTTGACACATGTATGACCTTTAGTGAGATAGGGGTGAAAACATTTATCACCACATGAACAAAAGGATTCATAACAATCCAAAGATGATTTTAATGCCATCGACATGAATTCCAACTCAAGGTTTTCACGCTTGCAGTCGTGAAATTGAAAACGAAAGGCAGGTGTGTGAATGCGCAAGATAATAGTGTCGTTTTGTTTTAAAGAATTACGACGAGTACTGAGGGTTCAAAACCCTTGTGTAGGCAAATTGTAAGGAAAATATAATATTGCAAGATGGCTACCAACACCACCTCTTGAGTAAATTCCTGTATATCTCATCCATTTTCGTGTACTTGGAAAAGGTAGGCTTTGTGATGAAGATATGCTTAATCTCATGCTGAATACTCAAGTCTAATTGTAATGTCTCAAGGAAATATTTACCAGTAATTCTTCCCTATATCCCTACAAACTTTGAATGGTCCTTTTCCATTGCACTCATTTTCTGTTTGTAATAAGACAGAGTGATCAATTTTTCATTAAGTACTAACAATCCAGGAATCCCTTTCTTGTGTAGCACTTCAAACTTGCTGAAAATTATCTGCACACCTATGTCCATCACTTGATATTTTTCTTCTAGTTGCAACATCAATCCTTTCTTGTTCAAGACATTCTTGATCTCAAGGATGGTCTCTATTCTATCTTCAATTTCTAATTCTTCTAACTCTTGCTTGTTTTTGAAGTTTAGAAATCTAATAAGTTCACTGGCCTCTGTGGGTGTTTCTCCTAACTCTTCATTGATGATCTCAATTGCTCCTCTGACCTCCTATACTATTTCATGTTGTTCAAATATGATCTATATGGATGGCCATATTTTTGGCATTGACTTGTCGATATCAATCCAAATATTTTCCTTAGCTTGGGCTAAGGTTTTTTTCCATGGCAATCTCTTTATCTAGTTGTTGTAACTTTTGACTAAGCCTTTGAGACTTATGCATCAATGCCTAGTGACTGGCCTGGAAAATTGAATTCAACTCCTATAATTTCTTTACCTCTTCCTATAGTTTTCTGATCTCTTACCCTTGGATGGACATGTCTTCCATGGATTTTACAAGTTTGTCATATGCATCTAAAACTTGTACTAGGATTGCTGATGGAATCTCTGTCGATGTGGATGATTTTTTAGTTTTGATTCCTGTCAGAGGAACTTCCTCCAGTGGGATCATGGCCATATGCACATTCTGTTCCTTTTCGTTGATCAATTTATCCATTTATGATTGCATTTCTCTTATTTGTGCATTTCCTTCCATGATTAACTTCAACATTTCTTCTTTGTGGCCTTCAATCTCAACCACTTCTTTGGATTTTGAATACTATGTAGATGGAAGCTTCAATTTCTTTGTCAGAGATGATATATCATCGTTCTTATTTTTTAATAACTCCTATTCTACCTTAACATTTCTTTGGGTCATACCCAATCTTCAACACCAATTCTTCTAATGATTAGATTTTTTTTCCTTGGACAAAGAAAATATTTTCTCCAACTTCAATTAGGACTGAATATTGTTCATGGACACCTACAAGTTTGAAGAAGTCATTGAGGTATTTGTTAATGTATAGAATATCATCTCTTCTATTTTCTTGTGCATATCCATCTGGTCCACTAGATGTACGTTCTTTACATCAAACTCATAGGGAGTATTCTTATAGTTTGAAGTTGTTTTAGGATGAGGAACTTGTACTTACAAGAATACCATTTGCATTCTTCCTCTTTATGTTTCAAAGGCCAAAAACAAACTTGTTGAGCAATGGAGGTCTCCTTCCAGAACTGAGCATAGTTGTTGTTGTTGAGGAGCTCATCTCTTTTCTCGATCTATTTGTAATTGTCAAAGATGTTTGAATATGTTTTCCCATGAGCTAATTCAACTGTCAGAGTAGTGTCTTGGTGTCTTCGAGATGATGGTGATGATGTAGACACTATAAAATAACTATCTGAGTAGTCTAAAGAGTGGGGTCCCTCCAAAACTATGGTGGACTGCATTTCTCCTTCCTTGAGAAAATCTAGTGCATGACTGGTCTTGGCCTTCTTTCTGTAAAATTGGAAGTCCTCAGATGATACCTATGCAACTAAAGGAGAAACCTCCTTTATCTCTCTCTTTTATATTTTATTTTTATGTCTGTTAGTATGTGAAGCAATGACAAGAGCAGGTTGTTCTTCTATTTCTAGTAATGTGTTCTCTTGCCACTCTGTCTGGTTCATATATTTCTCCATGTCTAGCTTCTGTCTGTGAGCATAAGGAGTACTTCTCTATTTGACTCTGAGTTAGAGATGACACCAAATGGGATATATTCCCAAGTGGATCTTTGATTAAAACTCATCTGTTTCAAGAGGTTATATGTTTTTTCTCCTGCTGATATGTTGTTGCAGATGAAAGGGCCTATATGAGTCTTGATTCTATAATGTTGCTTCTTCTTTGTTGCAACAAAGTGGATGTCATCTGAATTCACCATATGCCTTATGCATGAAAAAATCCTCACAGGGAGGTATTTGGGCAATATTTAAGGTGGCAACTCACACCCATACACTCTTATCTCTGTGTGGTTTTGGTATAAATACCAATCCCTTGTCTTAGCTAGATCAGAAAGGTGTAGGATTCTATGAATTTCCTCATTGATCCTTGGCTCTGTGTCATTGTTCATCATGCAAACAACTGGGTGATATAATTCATCTATTAAGTCCTTGAAGTTATACTTTGTTGATTTTTTCCTCACCAATGAGATCCATGAGGTCACTGATTGTGGGCTCCCTTCCTAATTTAATTTCTGAAGTGCACAGGGAAACCTTTCTAACTGAAAAAAGAAGAACATGTAAACTAGAACTGAGGAATATCTGAACATTCCTTCAGTAGGAAACCTGAATAGATGATCATGAATATTATTAGCCAAAAACTGACTAAAATAAAATTTAATTGAGATTCTTTCTTCTATGGGAAAAATTGACAGAAAACCTAGGATAGGCTCATCTACCCATTTATCTAAGTAATAACCTAACAGGTAAGAAAGAATGGAAATGATCTGGTTGGCTCTGACAGTGAAGATGGAGGATGAATAAGGGATATTTTTATTGGGCAATTGGGCATCTTCTGGTCGAAAAATATCAAAAATATGGGCTCTTTGGGGGAAGGTGATCTTTTGATATAGGGAATTTAGGGCTTCAATGGAAAATGGGATCGCAAAGTCATTTCTTGGGATTTGTAGCATATGGTCAATGGATTCATAGGTGATTGTGAAAAATATTTCACCAGAGGAGGAAACAATGACCCTTTGGCCAGGAATATAATGATCTTGGCATCTAAGGGATAATTTAGGGAAATGGTGGGTTTGAGGGAACATATACAAGGGTAAATTGGACTCCCAAAGTCCAATTTTATCACTTTGGTCTAGAAAGATACATTTCAACCATCAGTGCAATTTGAAGAATTCGAATTCGCACCTCGGATGTGTGACTTTATAGTCCTTATTTGCTAGAGGGATGTCGTCCAAGTGGATAGGAGGGGGAAGGATTGGGTTTTGAGACACATCAATAGATTTGTCCTTGGGGGCCATGATTAACATAGATTAGGGTTAATTAATGGCAGAACTGTGATTACCCTGGGAGAATGCGCCTATTGACGGTGAGAGGTTTGTGCAGTTAGCTTGACATCGTTTTTTGGCGTAGTGTACACAGTGTATGTATCAACAAATGGAGTTATAGGGTGATGAAATGAGGTTTTACAGTGTGTTGTAGGTGTCCTTTATGGCACGGGGTGGTTACGAGGCAGTTAACGGTCACATGCAGCATTTTAGTTGGGCAATGGGTATGTAGGATGGGACATATGGTGGGTAGAAATAGGGTACAGTGGCAGAGTGAGGTGAGTGGTTTTGGGTGGTGGTTTGGGTAGATTTCAGAGGGGGGGGTAGGTGGTAAGAGGATTTTGGAAGGGGGGGTCCAAAATGATGTGAGAGTGCCACATTAGGTGGGATCGACATGGGAGGAAACCACTTTTCGGACCCCCCTCCCCCCACCGTTAAAGGAATAAAGGTAGGGGGGGTCTAAAAAGGCCAAGGATCATCGATCTGTGAGGCGATGGGTTTCGTTGTTGACAACTTGTGCGAGAATTAGCCACTACATGACAAAAGGTCTTTTCCACTAGTAAACTTAGGATAACAAATATGTGATAGGTAGAGCTAAGCTTACTTTTTCCACTTTACACCATAGCCTTATTTTCCTAGGCTATAATAACCAAATTTAATCAACCAAGGGGCATTTTGACATCCCCTTTCAACTTTTCTTGAAACCAACATCACTAACCTATATCCTAACCTAGTCATCTAACATTATTAATCAAACTTAGACTATTGGATTAATTATTACTCTATCCTAACTACTTTGGCCAATATTAAATAGTTTGAACAAACTTATTCACTAGCCTATCAACACAAATTTAAAGAGTTTGATCATGATTATACAGTATGATTCAAACTAAATTTATTTTTGATGGGGTTTTATATTTTTCTCTTTTTTACATTTTTTCTTTTCTTTTCTTTTCTTTTAGTTTTCTTTTTATTTTGTACCCTCTTTTTATTTTCTCTATTTTTATCCTTTTCTTTTTCTTTTCCTTTTATTTTTTTAAATCATTTGCAGAATGAAATATTATTTACATTGAAATATGACAAGAGGAAGAGATTTCAATCACTAGGTGACACTATGAAATATAATGTTATAATAGTGGATTCACTTGGGGATGGTTCTCTCCTTGTGAGGTGCCAAGAACCAACTACCTATTTCCTTGAATCCTCTTTTCCAATACTTTTTTGCATTTTGATTAGTTTTATTGTAAATGTAAATCTGTTGACAACTAATCAAGGGCTTAGGACCTTCTCTTCGAGCTTCAACCACTGATAAAAGTCACCCACTCATGACAGAAAAAGTAAAATGGTGTTTAAAATGAACTGAGTGAGAAAAACTTGCATTCCTATGAAAAAATAGTTCTTGAGCATTCTGCCATTGAAACCTGACAGGTTTGCGCCATCCATATCCTTGATAAAAAATGAATTACTTCCTCTGTAGGAATGTATTGTGAATGTACCTTTCCATAGATTCTCAAATTTTCCATGCTTGCCCTTTTCTTCATTCCTTGAGTCCCATTTCATTACTTTGTCTCCTATCTGGAAGTCATTAACCTTGGTCCTTCTATCATAGATATTCTTTATATTTTCCTGAATCACTTGAGTTTGGTTGTAGACCTCTTCTTTGGACTATTGCAATTGTATAGTCTGATTAATTCTCCTTTATATGTCATTTGGTTCTACTTGTACTTCCTAGAGTAATTTCATGACAGGGACACCTAAAGAAGAGGGAAATACAACATCCATTCCATAGACCAATTGGTATGGGGACATACCAATTGACCTCTTTGTAGTAAGTCTGTCTGCCCATAGTGCATTTACCAGCTTGTTGTGCCATGATGTTTTGTTGTCCTGCAACAAATTTTTGATGATGTTTACCAAACTCTTGTTTGAATACTCTGCTAATCCATTCCCCTGAGGGTAATATGAAGTAGAGTGTCCTAAGGTGATATGATATTTTCTACATAAATTTATCATCTTCTTTGATTTGAATGATGTTGCATTGTCAGTGATAATTTTCCCGGGACATCCAAATATTAAAAGAATGTTAGTTTCCAAAAACGTAATGATCACAACATTAATTACTTTCCTGGTGGGTACAAATTCAATCCACTTGGTGAAATAATTAGTGGCTATGAGAATCCATTTGTGCTTTCTTGATGATGGTGGATGGATTTCTCCAATGAAATCCAAACCCCATTGTTGAAAAGGAGTTTCAACTAAAAATGGTTTCAAGGGTAAAGGCATAAGTTTCCTTTTGCCTTCAAAGATTTGACATTTATGAAAGGAGGTCACTTTCTTGTGGACATCTGCAAATAAATTTGGCCAGTATAAACCAGCTCTTAGAATTTTGTTGGCAGTGGTCTTCCAACTCAAATGTCCACCACAACCTCCTTCATGAAATTCCTACAAATCTTTATCAGCCTCATCTTTCAACAAATAGTTTAGTAGAATCCATCCAACATCTTGGGTTAGAATATCATTTACCACCAAATTTGGGACATAAGAAATAATGTGTGAGTGGAGAATATATACTCTGAAATATTTGATTGCTTTCACCAAAGAAAAATCTTTATTTTCCATGATGTTATAATTCAATGCAACATCTCTCAAGGATTTACTAAAGAAAGCAATAGGATGTTCATGGCCTTCATTGTTCTTATGCAAAATAATTGCTGCAATAGTATGCTCAGAGGGAAAAGAGAACAAGAGGAAATCTTTTGTGTAATCAAGGTTGATAAGAATGCGCTTGTGTTAAGGCTTGTTTCACTTGATGAAAGGAATGTTTTTCTTGTATGGTCCATTTTATTTTTGTGTCTTTTTTCAACATATTTGTTATATTTTTGAGAAGTTCTGCCAAGTTAGGGATACATCTTCTTAGAAAATTTATTTTACCAATGAAAGACTGTAATTCTTTTATGTTTCTGGGATGATGTATTTTTTGAATGGATTCGATTCAAATTGGATAAATTTTAATTCCATCCTTGGATATGATATGTCCTAATAGTTTACCTTCTTCTAGACCAAACAATGTTTTCTTTGGATTAAGTGAAATTCCAAATCTCCTGCATTTTTAAAAAACTCTTCTATGGAGGAGTAAGTGTTCTTCATCCATTTTTGAAAAAGCAATGATATCATCCATGTATATAACAATGAATCTTCCAAGTTCATCCAAAAAATAAATATCCATTACTCTTTGAAATGTAGCCCCAACATTCATTAAACCAAAAGGCATTTTCACATACATGAAAGTGCCCCAAGGTGTAGTAAATGTTTCTTTCTCTTGATCATCAGGGTTGACTAAAGATTGGTTGTAGCCAAAAAAACCATCTAACAGAGAAATTCTACTAGATCTAACTACCTTCTGCGAAATATGGTCCATTTTGGGCAAGGGATAGTTGTCTTTGAGAGAGACTTTATTAAGGTTTCTGAAATCAATACACAGTCTGATTTCTCCACTCTTATTCTTGGTTGGAACTAAATTGGACACCCATTTAGAAAACCTTAATGGGACAATGATTTTAGCATCATACATCTTTTTTATTTCCTTTTCAATTAGAGGCATCAACTTTGGGTTAATTATCCTAAATTTTTGTTTGAAAGGATTTTCATCTTCTTTTATGGGAATTTTGTGATGTATAATGCTAGTATCATAAGATTTTAGATCTTTATAGCTCCATGCAAAAACATATATAAATTCTTTGAACAATTCTATATATTTATGTTTTTGAGTAGGAGGTAAATATTTTGACAGTTTAATCATCTTTGGTTCTTTTTCAGTTCCTATGTTACAATCCTCAAATTCCTTTCCAATAGGTTCAATTTTTGGTTTTTTAGCTACATCATCAAAATCAAACAACTCTTCCAAAGGGACTAATCCTCTAGGAAAAATATTATCTTTCAATTTCAAAATGTCCAGATCTTCTTGTTTTTTATTTATTTCTTCTAAAACTATATTATTTACACTTTATTTTTCATGATCACTATAAACATCTATATTGGCACATTCAAACTCATTCTTTGATTGAAAAAAAAAATTCAATTTGTTCACCATTTCCAAAAACTTGCCAATACCTGATGTTGTCTAGGACAACAGGTCTACACTTCACTCCAATTTTATACTAGAGATTATGATGAAATGGTTTCTTACAAGTAGATGTTGAGATAGCCAAACCATTAGAAAAAATGATTTGGTCTCTGGGAATGGCCTGCAATTCATATTCAGTAAAGCACTGCAGGAAATCTAGAACAACATTTCTATAGGCCCTCAGTCTTGGGTGTTTAGCAGAGTATTCACCTTTGATATGTTTTATTATGATTTCATAATCACTCCTTATTTAAATTCTATTAGCACCAAGCTTTTTTAACAATTGAAAAACTAGCATTAAGGCTTCATACTCAGCTATATTGTTGGTACACTAAAAATTCAACTTGTAGGAATAGATTTTTGTATGTCTTGTTTTTGGATTTGAAACCCACACTCCAAATCCTGATCCTTCCTTACTAAAAGCACCATCAAAGTCTAAACTCCACAGAGGTTATTTTGGTTCATAAAATTGTATCATCATTGTTTTTCATTCTTCAGGGGCTATTTTTTTTTCCTCCAAGTTATAAACATCATCCTCTAAATTTTGAATTTTTTTTCCATGTCTCCATCACTGTATAAAATAAAATAATCAATGTCTAAATGAACATAATGTAATGGATAGTTAAGTGATTTATCCTAACTACTGACCATGCATTTCATCAGTGTCTCCCTATATAATCTCCTCTGCTGACAAATAATGGGATGGTGGCATAAGACATGACTAGGTGTAGGGTACCTTGTAACTTGGCTCCCCATGAGCGAGACAGTAACATGACATATTTAGGAGGTATGTATGCAACAACTATGTCCATTACCATGCTGTTGGATGATATTTGAGCTAAACTAACACATGAATCTTTGACAAGACCTATGCATTTAACTTTACTTGAATCAAAAGAATATAAATGATTGTAAGGTCTAGTGATATCAAGTCCTAATTTCTCCATAACAACCTTAGGCATAAGGTTGTGAGAAGCACCAAATTATAGCATGGCATTGTGCAAATTTTTGTCATGAATATTTGACGCAGACCTCCCGACCCTCGAGCTGAGAATCCGCACAGGATCGATCTCCTTTGAATCTGCAGACCCGAATTAGTTCTTTCAGGACCTCACTAGAACCCCACGGATTTGATCCACAGGTCCTTCACGAAAACTCCACCGGCAGAAGAAATGCACCAGGCGTGAGTCTTCATCTCCAAATGACCACCAAATATGACCACAACCTTTTCTGAAAAGGGATTTTGGGTTTCACAACTTCGGGGGTTTCAACACCAAGATCCCCACTCCTTGTCATCAAAAGTGCTAAAAAGTCGAACCCCGAAATGCCAAAATGTGTGACCACATCCCCACTCCAAAGATACGTCACGTTTCATGACTTCAGGGGTTTTCAACTCAAAGTGCCCCGCCTCCTTGTCCTCAGGATTTCCGAAATACCGAACCCCGGAAATCCGAAATGCTGAACCCCGAAAGGGTTGGTGAGTGACAAGCTCCCTTCTTGGATCCTGTCCACGTGACCTTGTCCTGTGACATAGTGTTGACGGGCAAAACAGTCCATCCGTCAACTGGAAGAGTGGAACCGGTCCGGGGTTGTCT
>CBVK0101240228.1:441-28537 GCA_900067695.1 Picea abies
TAGATGACATATGAGGGTCCTCCAACTTCGTAAGGCCATAACTCTCAAACAGTGATGAGTTATGTGACATTCCACATACCACCAAAAATGGAATGACCTGTACTATCCATATATAATAGTATTACCTTAAAATATAACAAAAATCATACCGTTATCCATCAAACAAACTTGGGTCAAATACCCAAACCTGGGTTCTCCAACTTCAAAAGTTCATAACTCTCTAACCGTGAGGAGTTATGTGATATTCTACATACCACCAGAAATGGCATGACAAGAACTATCCATCTAGGATAGTTTCCCTGAAAAATTCACTATCCTTGATCTCATTATTTCACAATTAAGCATGGGTTCTCTTACTCCACAAAGTGTCTTCCCATGAGGGNNNNACAAAGTGTCTTCCCATGAGGGATTTCACCATAAGGGGACCACTTTGGAGTTCCATATTTACTTCTTATCAACCATGAAAAAACAATAATGAGTCATTATATTCATCAAACAATATTGGGTCCATTACCCAAACCTTTGTGCAACGAGGCTTTCTTCAAGGGTTGACATCAATGACAACCAACCTTAATCAACATGCCCTTTGAGTCCACTTCTTGGGTTGATGATGAGGAAATCCGCTGGATATTCCCAAGAGTCAACTGAGATTGCTATATCATGTAGTGTGTCGATTGGTCTAACCACTGATCGATCAACCAATTGTAACATAATTGGGGTAGGTTTGAAGGAGTCAAAACCCAAGGTATTGCAAGTTTCCATAGTCAAAATATTGATGGCCGCCCCCAAATCAACTAGTGTATTTGGAAAAGAACATCCCTAGACCTGAACTATTACTATGGGGTTCCCTAGATCTACATATTTGTCTGGTTCTTTTCTACCTAGAATTAGATTAGATAAGGCTCCTACCACGCGAACTGTTGATTATGAATCCTTATTTTTCTTGACAATCTTCCTCCCACATAGTTCCTTGATTGTCTCTGCATAAATTGGAATGTCTTGCAGAGACTACAGGAGTGGGATATTGACATATAAATTCTTGAGTTCCCGTACAATGTCGAAGTTAGGATACATGATAGGTTTCTCTATCACCAATATTTTGGGGAAAGGAGGGGAAGGAGTTTCATCCTTATAAAGATCCTATGACTCGATTGTGTTTTCCCCCTGCTCTATTTCTTCCTTTATTACCAAAGTTGAGGGTGTTATTGTTGGTTGTTTGTTATTTTCATTCTCCTACTCTTGGAAAATGTTACTTTCTTCAGGAGAAATTATACACTCCAATCTCAACTGGAGTTCATTGTACCCTACCGAGTTGGTTTCCCCTTCCCCATTATCCATAATCTGGACGAGTTGAGCTGGTCTACTATTAGGATTTGGGTGGGGTTGGGCTGGTAATTGAGGGTGAAATTGTGATTGAGGGTTTTTGGGCAGTTGGAGTGGAGCTTTCAATGTGGGTTGGGTTTGAGGGGCCATCCCCATGGGTTGATTGTTTATCCCAATGGGGAATTGCCAATTCTAGTTCCATTTTGGGTTTTGGGCAGTCGTGTTGGGCCACTGTGAAGGGTAGGGGTTGTTATTTAAGTTTTTCCAGGATGAGGTGGGGTATTGTGAGTTAGGCCAGGTGGAACTTATAGTTGGTTGATTCTGCCAGATGGGATTTGCAGCAGGTTGGTTCAGCCAAGTGGGATTCGTGGGTGGGTATTGTTGGGGCTGCCAGTTTTGATTATTTAACGGTTGGCTCTGCCATGCATTACCATAATTTTTTTGTTGATTATACTATCCAAAGAAGAAAGAGGAGGTGTCATGTAGTGTATTTGGAGGTCGGGCCTGCCATTGACGATGTTGAACCATCATATATAATGGTTATGTTTCCTCTTTCGCTTCTCTAAATACAAATTTCAGTCCAAGGAGCAATGGGCATTTCTCCGTTGCATGATCCTTGGCACAAATAGCACAAACCTGAACCACATCCAAAGGACATTCCCTTGGACCATGTTTTTTTCTGCATCTATGGAAAAATATGGCCAACGTCTATTCTACTTCTGTTTGTTTCTATTTGGCTTGCAATACATCCAATTGTGTATTCAGAGTACTCAAAATGTTACCTTTGAAATTTTCTAGGAGATTACCGACTTCCACTCGAGTGACACCCCCACTGGTGATGTTTCTATTTTTGGTGAGGGGATCCTGCATTGATCATCCGGTCCATGAACTTCCACATGAGCACCTGATGCACAATTGGATAATGTTATCATAATTCTCTTGATAGATATCAACTTTCCCCATTAAATTTAATGTATCTACCCATTCATCCTTCATGCCTTTAATCAAAGTTTCTTTAAGTACTTCACCTGGTAATGTACCATAAGGAGACATTTGTAAATTATATTGGAATATTTCAACATATTCTTCTAATGTCTCGTTTTCTATTACAATCATTTGAAAGATTTCATCTTTTAGGTCCCTGGTTCTACAATAATCCTAGTATTTTTTCAAGAAGGCATGTTTCATATCATCCCATGAGTTTATAGTTCTGCCCCCCCCCAATCCCATAAACCAGCATAGAGATGCTCCTTTCAAAGTGGAGGGGAACAATTTTAAATTTTAGGGTTTAGAGGTGTAATCATACCCTCTACATAGGACATCAAATTCGAATAAGAATGCATCCGGGTCTTTTGAGATCAATCCATGGAATGTATGCAGGTTCTGTAGGGGGATTTCTTTCATGGGGGCATTGGTGATTGGATCAACTATCAAATATTCCAACATGGAGGTCTGGGGTCGTTGTTGATTTGGTTGTGCCATTTGATCGAAAATGTGCCAAAAATATTCAGGAATTTTTTGATCCGGGTGTTCTATTCGAGGTGGTTGATTATTTGATCCTCTAGGGGATTTGATTTCACTCCCTCTATCTGGGATTTCAGATATGCCTTCTTCTTTCACAGAATATTCAGGATCAGGGGTGGTGATGGGTCTGCCTTGGCAACCCCACTGGTTTCTCCTTCTCCTTCCTCCAGATTATGAGAATTTCCCTCTTCTAAAGGCTTGAGGGGTGGAAGATTTGTGTTTTGAAATCTTTTCTTAGTCCCTTCAGTCTTGCTATGAATCTCAACGTGGGTTGCAGTTGGTGAAATTGCTACCTGAGGGATTCAGGTAGATCCTTTCCTAGGTCCAACTGAATCTTGAGATTCATCTTTTCAGATGATGTTGTCTATGAAAGTGATTCTCCTAGGGAGAATTGAGCCTTGGGATTTGGTAGTTTTTAGTGGGGGTTTTGTTTTTTCAGGATCTTTCTTCTTAGTCATACACACTTCATTGCAAAAAAAAAAAAAAACACCTATATAACCTCTAAGTATCAACTGGAGGCAAGTGTTGGCATAAGCATCTTACTTATTTCCTGCATAGGTTCTTACCTTCGGTCTTCAATACCTCGTCCTACAGAGACACAACCTATGCTACCTTTGACACTCTCCCTGACAACAATGCCAAAATGCCAAAACATTGGGCTCTATAGATGTCCTAAAAACAACCTTAGTTTAACATTAATTTATCAACCCGAGGATTCATCTTTTATCTCAAGAATATCAGTAAAGTCTATGCAGATAGCTCATAGAGGTTAAATTTGCGTAGTTAAAGCAAATATGAGTTTATCAACAATCAAGTTCCTCAAATGTTCATTAAATATTATGAGACTAAGATCTTACTTAACAAAATTTAAATCTGATTAATGCTACAAATGAAAATGAATTAACTAATCTATTGAATTCATTTAACTAAGATGCAGTAATTGAATCTAAGTAAAGACTTACAGAATCAACTATCAATTATGAATTAAATTGCTAGAAAATAAATAATGAATTACTCTATTTGTGGAAGGAAACAACAATTGTAATCTAATCAAAAGGGACAACAATCAATTGTAACTTAACTGAAAGGAACAAAAAATGTATCTTAATTGAAAGGAACAACAAATGCAACTTAATTGAAAGGAACAACAATTGTGAATCTATGTAAAAGGAACAATGCGTATGAAAATGTGAGGAACTGTTAGGTAGTAAACTTTAGTAATGGAAGTTGGAACAACAATCAATAATACTCAAGGGAAACGTCTATCTTTTGTACGCAAACATCATAAAATCATTAACACACTTATGGATTCATATTAACTATTGTGAAAGAGATTTGAATCACAAAATATAAATCAAAGTGATACAATTACAGATTGAGGCAGTAACTCCTTTAGACTGGGCCCTTGGTATTCAGAAGCACTACTACTAGAAACTTAGTATGTGGAAATGGCGAAAATGTTCAAATATTTTATTGATTCCATAGCTGGTATAACTTTTACAAAAACTTCTTGCATAGAGCAATTCTAAGTTCTGAATACTTGGATACAATTATTAGATTATCCTTTTAGGATCTATTACCCTCTATATATTACAATAATATGGGTAAATTAATCCATCCTGAGGATCGAGAGATCCTCAGGATTGCTTTTCTATTATAAAGTTACAACATAAAAAATCAATCATCTTCAAAACTGCTTTGCGCCAAAAGTCCTCAACCTCCAATAGCTTACGCATCTTCAAGGTATCCTTTTCTATTTGGGATTTGACAATTTTTATCCATTCCTGTAACAAAATCAAACAATTCCAATCATATTTTAGAATTTATTTAATATAACTCAATAATATCACTAGAAGACATATTAATCATTTTCTACCCTATTTATCCCTAATTAACATAAAATTCAATCAAGATTATATCATGAACTGTGGGAATAAGTGGGATATTTGTACCTTTTCCACAACCCAACAATGCCTCATAGCCAAATACCCTAAGATGTGTGAGAGAGGGTTTCTTTCTAGTCCATACCTCATTAGGAGTCTTGCCATCCAATGCTTATGAGGGTGATAAATTGACCATGTAACATGTAATACCCACTGCCTCTACCCAGAATTCCCATCCTAGCTCGACACCACTGAGAATTCACCTTGCTCCAACTCCCTTCTGCAAAGGTTTATATCAAGTAGTCTTCTTCCTTTCTATACCACACTTCTTACACAAAAATTCAAATTCATTTTTGTAGAAATATCCACCATTAACTATCATCAATGCCTTAGTTATTTTCTTTGTTTGATTTTCCACAAGAGCCTTAAACTCTTTAAACCTATAAAAAATTTCATATTTCTTACTAAGGAAATATATCCATGTATTCCTCGAGAATTCATCTATAAATGAGACATACTACATAGATTTTCCTAGTGATGGAACTAGCATAGGTTGAAACACATCACTGTGCTCCAACTGTAAAATTCCCTCTTCCCTCATTGCACCATAAGAGAATCTTACCCAATTATGCTTCCCATATACACAATGTTCACAAAAATCAAAATGAATAGAGAAGTTAGACATACCTTCAACCATACATTTTCCATGTAATAGTCAAAATCCCTTCTCTCCAATATGCCCCAGTCTTTGATGCCACAATATTGTTCTTTTTCCAGAGACTGTGGGAGTTTTTATTCTTCAGAACCAATATCAGGAACAATGGAACTATTGTACCCATCACTAATAGTGATTCCCTGTAGCTTATACATAATTCTAATAAAAAATCCATTCAATAATGCCATTTCTCCTCGATCCATCCTACAAGTTTCTTTCTCAAACAATGCTTTTACCCCTGCATCATCCATTTTACTTACATAAATCAAATTTTTGGCCAATCCTGGGATGTGTAGAACACTAGGAAGTGTTATAATCCTTCCATCCATGAGATTCAACTTGAATTTTCCTCGTCCTATGATTTTGGTTGTTGAGTCATCACCTAGGAAAATGTCACCTCCATCATACTTTTCATATTCACGGAGCCACTCCATGTGGGGAGTCATATGAAAGGACGCACCTGAGTCAACCAACCATGCCTCATGATCTGCATGTGTGCTTGATGAAAACAATTATACATCCCCTCCTTTTCCCAAGGAGGTTTTTTCTTTTGTAGAAGGAGCATCTTCAAATCCCTTTCCTCTCTCAATGATTTTGGATATACATTACTTCTTGTAGTGCCCTTGTTTTCCACATATCCAACATACATTTACAAAATTTCTGGGAGATTTAGATATGCTGTTAGATTTAGATCTCCCACTTGAGGACTTAGATTTTTTTCTTTTCTGGGAGCATACTCTTAAAAATAATGCATATGTTATATGTCCTTCCATGTTCTTCCTTCTCATCTCCTCCAACAACAAGGATGAGACCACATCATTGAAAATTAAAGTAGTTTTATTACTACCTATGGCCACAACTAGACTATCCCATGAGTCTAGTAAAGAGAAAAATAACCTAATACACTTATATTCATATAAAATTTTAATATCAATAGATAATAATTGACTTACCATAGTATTGAATGCGTTCAGATTCTCTGTCACCAAGTCTCCATCTATCATACTTAGGTTATACAACTTTTTTTGCAGGAAAAGTTTTCTTACAAGGGACTTAGACTGACACAAAGTCACCATATTATCTCATAATTCCTTGGTTGTGTCTTCCCCGACACATTCAACAATACTGAATATGAGAGACACAACTAGATTGTGATCTTCACCTTCTGATCCAACTTTTTCTAGTCTTCTGTTGATGTTCCTATAGGTGAAATACCTGGATCCACCATGATCCACTAATCCTTGTCTACCAATATATATTCCATATTGAACTTCCATAGCTCAAAACGTTTCCCATTAAATTTCTCGATCTCTATTTTCAAACTTCTTTCCATTTATTTTCACTTGAATAATCAATACTGCAGATCTCCCACTGTAAAAAGGCTTATCAAAGACCCCTGCCAAACCCTTAGCCACAAATTCATCCCCTTGAAGAAAATAATGTCTTTGATACCAAATGTAGATTTCAACCTTTTACAATTAATTACTGCAAACAAATTCTCAATCAAATAAAAAAGATACATATGGCACACACACATTACATAGATATTTTTACCCTAGAAACCCAAATAGGGAAAACCAACAAAACTTTTAGAGCCACACCTCTAATATTCTATTCATCATATTCATTGTTTACAATAAAATATACATATAGGATCCCACGACATCCAAACCCCTAATCCACTGACCTGGATTAGTCAACAAACCTAATTCCTTAACCGGAATTAGGAAACCATTGGTGAAAACCATGTTCTGAAAAACTGCCAAAAATGGACGCAAAAACAACCAAAAAAATAAATTTCTAGGGATAACACCCCTGAACTCCCTTACAAGTGGCCCCCCCACTACCCCCCGAGGCTCCCATATCACTGTACAATACATGGGACCAATCATGAAAATGTTGGAATACTGAGAAGGGGGTTGAATAAATATCAACACAATTGGTAATTTTAATCACAACATAAAGCCTCCAATAAATATTATGAGCATTCAAAATATCATCAACACCATAAACATCACATAAACACAGTACACCAGAATTTTACTTGGAAACCCAATGCAAGTAAAAACCAGAAAATGATTTTCTTATTGATCAAAGAGTACATTCATTGGAAGCACCAACTTCATATTTCTCTAGCTACAACTGGGAGGCTCAAACCCCCTATTTACAGGCTACAACCTGAAAGAATCTCTGACTCCCTAATTTACTAGCTCCAAGTGGAAGGAGGATACAACCCCCTTTCCTTGCCCCATCCAACCACCCTGAAATATAGATGTTGACCAATATGTTACTGCCTATTTCATTGATAACCTATTGTTGATGTTTTCTATGATATTCATATTGTTGCTACTAATATCAATATCTCATCAATATTGCAACCACACACACCTCATACCAACATCCACAAGAGAATTCTCCAAATCAATTTCTTATGAATCACTGAGACATACATGTCCCTAATTTCTTCAGAATACTCACCCTAACACACACAAGAAGACATATCTTCAATCCTGTAGCTGAATTGAGTTTAATATCCCTGATCTTCACAAATTTTCCTCATAGGTCCATGACTATGTGTACTATTTGCCCATGGGTATCCGTTATTTTCCTCACTGCATTCCACGGATGTCTGAACTTTTCCTCCTGAAACCCATGGATATACTCAAGGTATTCTTGTATCAAACCCCTTCTCCATACTCTTGGCTCCTACAAACTCCTTACTTCACTAGACTTCTGTGTCTTCAACTCAATGCCTAAGATCTCCAACTTGTATTCTTGGAAGTGATTTGCAATTGACTCTTATCTATGTTTTGAAGGGAAATTTATTAATGACATGCAATTTTCATGCAACTCACATGCAATCCATTATCTTTTGTTTACTACCACTTTACTTCGACATGCAATGTTTCTCAAGGGTTGACATCAATGAAAACCAATCCTCCAATATCTAAACTTTCAAAAATTAATATTTTTCTATAATTAATTAATAACATGCAATAATTAAATAATTACATTCAATAATTAACTATCCCTCCAATAATTAATTAATATTTTTTGATAATTGATTAATCCTTACAATAATTAATCTTTCAACAATGTCCCCCTTTGGCATTTATGACAACACTTAGACATAACAATGTCAACACTCAAGCTCATGTTGGATCCCCCTTCCTTCATGCCTCTCTCTATTTTTCACTCCCCCTTTGACATCAATGGTAAAGGATTACTTCTCCTTGGGGCTTCTCCCCCTATGAATAACCCTATGATATTGTTGATGGGTGAAATTGACCGCTCGTCAACTGGAGGAGTGAATCCGGTCCGGGGTTGTTTAATTAACCCAAGCCATTTGGATTAATTCACTCCGATGGGTTTTGCGGCTCCATTGGCCGATCTAAGTCCTAAAGAAAGTGAAAAATAACTAAAGGAAAAAATAACTTTATATACAATCTGTACAAAAACACGAGTTTTAATCTAAACTCATAAAAAATCAAATGTAGATTGATTACTTTAGCAATAATAATAAAGGAAATGAAAATACTATCTAATCTTTTTTGGTTTGTTTTCTTAGATGTATGCACTCTTGAAATCAAACATTAAACTGCCTAATTGAACAGAAAATAATAGATGGTAGAAAATGTTCTATATGTGGAAAAATTCTATATTCAGCAAACTAATGAAATCAAATAACAGGCTAACCTGTTATGGCATCCAATGTCTATTCGATATTGAATATCCAACCACCTTTATCTGAGAAGTGAACCTGCAACAAACCTTGAGATTGCTCCAAATAAATGAGAAACAATAATGTTGGAGATTGAATTATAATAACATAACATTTAATAGATACAGTTACAATAATCATATTATTTTCAAGTTGCTACGATGAGATAAATCTTCCTATAAGAACTTCCATGCAGACATTCAACAGAAATTAGAGATGAATGCACTAGTTTAAATTGGATAGATGATCACTGTGTATATATTGTATCTGAAACATAAGATATGGGAAACATGTAAAATGAATCATGTCAAATGGTAATAAATCATGACGACGAAATAAATCACCATCTATTATCAAATTAACATACACATAACCTAAATAAAAACATCATACATAAAAGCTAAAGTTGTAACGTGCATTCTGTTTGATTCAAGTCTGCGATAAAAATGCCCATACTCTTGCCCCAGGCTGAGATGATCCAAATGTTTACAAAATGATATGTTTATATAGGTTTCATGAAACATAACTGTTTCCTATTCATAAGATCAAATTGGTTTCAAAAAATAAATGGGGATGCAACCACCCTGATTACACTAGATATTAAAAAACTACCAACAGTCTAATTATGTTTACTCAAAATACAAAATTGATATGGCTCGGAGATCTCAAAAAGTGCCTCATATCATATTTGAAATCATGGGCTCCTTAATCATTCTAAAAACAAATGAAAATAAGAAGATCTCAGATATGTTTTCTGTCATCAAATAAAACAATTCAAATTTTCTTAACTGGCTACAGAATCTTGCGATTTTGTAGCTAGTTATAACAACAAATGCAATCTTATTTCATTGAATAAAAAAAACAGACTAATCTTAATAAGAAAAATAGTTTATTCAATCAAATTGAATATCCTAACTTAAGAATGACACAATCATGCTATTAAATAAAAAAAATCATACCTCTGATCATGAAATCAAAACGTATCAAGAAACTTTGGAATTAACGATAGCTATAGCTGCCTCTACGTTTTTGAAAATCACATGACCTGTAGTTTTAAAACGCTTCTCCTTTCCTTGGATGATGGATTCAAGTTTGTTGTTTTCATTTGTCAAAATATCAACTTGGTCTCTTAAAGACTTAAGTCGTGACTGTAGCAGTGGAACATCAGTATAGTATCTGTCGATCCATGATCGACACACATCAGATTGTGACTGTAAGGAGTTTGCATTAGAAAAAATAACATTATGGGTTGGAGAATCCTCCATGCAAATGGTAGATTTATCACAGAGCTGGATACCAAGAAAATCTAGGTTGTCCTTTAGACGAGGCAAATTATTAACATAGTTGTAGGGTGGGTCAAGGTATAACCCGAATGACACAAGATCTTCTTCAGCAAGGAATTTGTCAATTTCTGAGTCTGAGCCTTCGCTCACTTCAATCATGTTGATCGTGTTTGCATGAGGTTTCATTTTATTTTGAACACTTTGAGAAATTAACCAACCAACTCTTTTGTTTTTGAAATTGACATAAACACTACCTTTTTACTTCTTTCCTGTAGGTTTCTTCACAGTTTTAGAACTATTTTTTGGATGTGTAACCAGTCGACTGTCCTATTGAATGACCTTAGGGTAGCTCAAGCATTCACTATTAGGGGAAAAATCACAGGCCTGGAGAGGTGGAGGAGAGGCCATTGGGTTCACAAGGGTTTCCTCAATGAATGGCTTATCCTCTTCTCCCAACTCAGGGTTACCAAAACCATTTCGCGTAATGAATAAGTCCCAACAATAATTTTGTGATTGTAACTGGTGCATGAGGATGATTTTAATGAGGCCATGGTGCAACAAACTTGAATCTGACCTCTGTTTCCTAAATCTTTTTCCCATTTTATACAGACTTCTGAGTAGATAATAAGGCATATTCAACGGAAAATCAATAAAACTCATAAGTAGGCATAAATGATATAAGAAAAAAAGTCTGAATCATCCCTCACATGTGATGAATTGCTTCACTATAGCAAGTAAATCATGCCACCTAGGTTTCAAGAATGAAATTGGCATACCTCGATCACAGTTGGTTATTTTTCGTGAGGTAAACAGTAAAGTCCAAGGGACTTCCTCCACTTTCACGTTTTTGAACCATTTCTGACCAACCATTAGCAATCTCGTGGCTTCACTTAGGAACTCTTCTGTTACTTCCAATTGCACATCACCGATTTTTTCCCTACAACCATCAAAGGTTAAGGCAAACTCTTGGGCGACCTGAAGATTAAAACCTTGAAATTTTTCGATGAAAATATGCCAACCGTTCCTTTCCAAATCTTCCCTAGCATTATCATACAAGAGCAGGGTTTTGATGTCGTTCGGTTCGACCCTTACCACTGGACCCATACTTGAACAGATGGGTACTTAATGCACAACACATAGGTAGGGTTTGAAAAAAGGAAACAGAGCCATATCCCCAAGCCTTATCAATACACGTTGTGATGATTCAAACGATGGGCAAGGTGTTTAATCAAAACGCGTGTGAAGAGTTTTGTGAAACCCGAGACCATGCTAAGGAGTAATGGCATGATGCACATTGTATGCCACCTTTGCATTGGGTACATGCTAGGACTAGAGTACTCTAAAAACATAATGCGTGCATCATAGTTTGATTGCAAAGTTAGGTCGGTTTACAAAATCGAATAGTCAAAGGTTTCATGAAAGAAATATAATCAAACATCAAACCAAAATCAGTACAAAAAAAAAATCAAATATCAAATAGAGGGGGTCTTTTGTTCATATAACCACAAATCTCTTAGGCATGCTTAGAATCGAAAGGGTCACAAACAAGGAGAGCAACATGCTCATGGCAAGAAATCACAATTATGTAATAAACCATATGTTTTCAATGAAATTTTAAAACAAAATAGTAACGATAGTTGCAAGTTTTCATGCTTTTAATCATGAAAATGAATCATGAATAGATGATAGGTAAAATGTGATGATTTACAACTGTCGTTTAGAGAAATGCTCATGAAGAGTAATAAAATTTCATAGACCCTGTGTAGGCAGTTTATAAAAATAATAATTACATAATTGCTGCCAACAATGGCGACTTACTGGGAGAAGCAGTTATCTCTGTCACACGAATGAATTCAGGTTAGAATAATTTGAAAAACTTTGAATCAAAAACAACCAAAAGGTTGTTTGAGTATCTCAAATAATTATAATGCAGTCCATCAGACAACTGTTATTTTTAAAGAAACGAAAACTAGTGACAATCTTAGCAAAAGAGAGCCAAGATGTAAAGTTAAAATCTTCGATACTATTGACAGGGCTGCTGCTGCCAGCAGGCGTCCATAGCCTCGACAGGGATGTCAATTAACCCACTTTGATATCTGTATCCTATCAAGAAATTCCAAATCAGAATGAAGGATGTTTAAGGTCAAAACAGAATTTATATCTGAGAATTTTCTTTTACATGACATTGCTTCGCTGCCAGCGGGCCTGTTTAGTACCCTGACGAAGTTATCTTGGCATCATGCATGCATTTACCCACTGGCAATAGACCTTTTCAGTGTCCTGATGGGTTTACAAGCACTTCCCACGACTCTCTGAAATTTTATATTATAGTTTTTAAAGATATTCAATAGAGCAAGGTGATGCTGAAAATTCTACTTTTTTAACACATATTTAATATGTCACAGACCTTGAATTTTTTTTTTTTTAGCTGTCCTTCATCAAGATCTAGAAATAGTTTATTAATAAAACTATCTTTCAAGAACAAGGAGACATCGTTGAGTTGTTCTCTTAAATAACAAGGAAAACGTAAAAAGGATTTTTATAGATGGTCATGAATACTTTCAATTGCAGATTGAAACCAAGAAAACACTTTTCAGAACAAAAGTCATCTTTAACAATGCTACAACTTCAAAGAAATACAACAATTGTTGCTTTGACAACCTTCAGTAGTCGTTTTCGAGGGGAATTTTTTTTGTTTTCGTTGTCTGAGCTAGCCCATGGTGCAGGCATATGTGTTTCAAAAGAATGACCGATAAGTAGAAATGAAAACCAAAACAAACCAGAAAAGAAAAACAAACAACAAATAAAACAAAACAGAAAATATTTACAAAGGGTGTATGGGAGCGTCATCAGGCAATGTATTTTTTTAGAGCTTGGCCATTCACCGGGAAGGTGTCTGGCTGTCCCTCTAGATTCTGTAAGCGAAAGGAACTGGGACCCAGTTTCTCAACAATTAAAAATGGTCCCAACCACAAGTTCTAAAACATAGTATGCTCTCCTTTTCCCTCATGAGGTTTGTCCCACTTTAGGACAAGGTCACCTACCTCAAAATTTTTGTTAGAGGCAGAATTAAATCAAACCAGTTTTTAACAATGAGTTGATGTTGATCCAATTTTCATTTTACTTGAGCCCTTACTTCCTTTAACTTTAACAAAGTGTTAATTCGACTGTCTAGGGGGGAACAATCTCCTTCCTGTACCTTCTGCAATAATTGTAGAGATGGAAGAAGGACATGTAGTGGAAGAATCACTTCCCTGCCATAAACGAGAAAGAAAGGTGAGTTACCCACAACAGTTTTAGGAGTTACTTTGTTAGCCCAGATTGCGTTCAACAGTGCATTATGCCGGTTTTTATGGTTTTCAGAGACCATTCTCTTGATGATTTTGATCATATTTTTATTAGTTGATTCTGCCAAACCATTGCCTTGGGGGTAATAGCTGGAAGAGTATTTTAATTTAATTCCTTTTTCTAGATCAAAATCACTCATTTCAAGAGACGAAAAATAGGAAGCATTGTCAAATACTAAGCATTCAGGAATACCGAAACGAGTGATGATATTTGAATTCAAAAAGGATATCACCTGGCTGGTATTTACAACTTTTAATGGGGCAGCCTCAGACCACCTGGTGAAATAATCTGTGGTTGTTATGATGTATTTATGTTGCTGCGAGGAAACCAGATTGATTGGGCCTATAATATCCAGGCCCCACTGCTGAAAAGGGGAGTCTACCGAAACTGGTTGCAAAGGGAATGCTAGTTTCTGTATCTGTCCAGATGCATTTTGACAAATCACACACTTGTGACATAAGGCATGAGCGTCTTTGAAAAGGGTAGGCCAGTAATAACCTACCCTTAATACTTTGTGAGCGGTGGTGTCTCCACCTAAATGCCCACTAGCTTCCCCTACATGTAACTCCAATAAGACTTTTTTTGCTTCATCTTTTTCAAGACAACGCATAAGAATTCCATCAAAATTTTGGCGAAACAAAATACCATTAATCAGCTGAAAAGAAGCAGCTTCTAATCTTAGTGCTCTCCTTTTTTGGGGATCAAGGTGATGGGGAGCTAATCCATGTATAAGACAAAATTTGATGTTTTCATACTAGGAACTAACAAGGTTTTGTGCACAATAGATTTGATTTTGATGGTGTTGATCTGGATTTAACATATCAGTTTCATTTTGTTGTCCTACAGCTGAATCGATGACCAACTTGCATAAATCTTGGCCTCTAACAATTTGTGCTGGGGTGATTTCTATGTCATATTCTTGTAAGGATGTGACCTAGTTTGCCTTTTTTTTGCCTAGTTCTTTCTGTACTAACAAATTTCTGACAACTAGGTAAGGGACAATGATTTTCGTCCTAGATTTCAATAGATAGGATCAAAAGTGTTTTACTACTTTAAAAACAGCATAAGCTTGCTAATATACTACTGGGTAATTAAGTTCTTCTCCCTTGAAGGTTGATCTCATAAAGGAAATTGGGACTTCGTTGTTTTCAGCGTTCTTTTGAGTTAGGACAGTAGTGTAAGATCGGTTAGAGGCAAACGTGTAGAGGGTGAAGTCTTGCGAAAAATCAAGGCTCATTAGAGAAGGAGCGTCTATTATGGCCTTTTTTATTGAATCGAAAAATTGAATTTCTAAAGGTCCCCAATGGTACTGTACATCCTTTTTTATTAAGTTTTGTAATGGTCTCACCATTTCTGAAGAGTTGGGGATGAATCTTCTAACAAAGTTTATCTGTCCTAAGAAAGATTGCATGGACTTTTTCAATAAGGGAGGGGGGAGTTTTGAAATGACTTGGGTCCTTTCAGGGTCGATAATCATCCCTTCATTTGATACAATGAATCCAAGGATCTTACCTTGTTCTACTGCGAAGACAGATTTTTTAGGATTTAAAGAAATGTCATGCTTACAAAATCACTATAGAACAGATCTTAAATGAGCTAGATGATCTCCTTTATTTTTTGAGAAGACAGTGATGTCATCTAGGTAAACTACTACATATTGATTGATTAAGCTGCGAAAAGTGATATCCATCACTCTTCGAAAAGTGGCAACGGCATTTATGAGCCCAAAGGGCATATTTCTATAAGCGTAGGTGCCCCATGGGGTACAGAAAGTAGTTTTGAGCTGGTCTGGGGGAGACATAAGGACTTGGTTATACCCTGAAAAACCATCCAACAAGAATAATCTTTCAGAGCTAGATACTTGTTGAAGGATCTACTCCATGGGAGGGATAGGGTAGTTGTCTTTATCAAACGCTCGGTTAAGATTTTAGAAATCGACACATAGTCAGATTTCACCACTCTTCTTTCTAACAGAGACAAGATTAGAAACCCATTGTGTGTGCCTTACTCGGAAGATTATTTTAGCATTCAGGAGTTTGTTTAATTCCTTCTTGACTGTTGGTTCAAGTTTTGGATGCATCTTTCTTAACTTTTGTTGAATAGGTTGGGTCTGGGGTTTCATGGGAATAATGTGTTGTATGATTTTAGGATCAAAGGTTTTTAGGTCATCATACGTCCAGCCAAAAACATCTTTGAATTCCTTAAACAACTTAATGAGTGCTACCTTTTCTTGTTCAGAACACCCCAACCCCAAATTGATGCACTGTGGGTTGTCTTTAGTTCCCAAATTTACTTTTTCATGTGTCAAGGAGGAACTATTCGTTTTACAATTCACTGATTTTTTGAACTTATCGTGAAGATCATAAAAATTTTCTAAACTAACAACAGATTTCGGGATAGATTTTACCATGTCTGATGCAAATTCTGGGGATCTTAGATCAGGTATTACAGTAAAATAATGAAGATTTTCATCATGGATACCTTCGTCGATCACTACTCCCTAGAAAGTTTCTTCCATATGAAGAAAACTGATGATCTGTTGATCGTCATCGAAGACTCTCCAATTCGTGATGTTGTTTGGAATGGACAGTCTGAACAAAAATTCAATGGAAAATGCATTCGGAGATAGGCCTTCTGCAGGAAAAAGTTTTGAAGCGACATTAGCTAACAAATCGGCCTCAAAATTATTTAATCTAGGAATAAAATTTATGTTAAAAGAAGAAAACTTGTTCATCAAATTCCATACCTCAATCTGATAGCTTTTAAGGTGCAGAGATAAACAGTGGATAGAATTTTTTACCTATCTAACCACTATTTCTGAATCACCAAAAATAGTCAAATTCTGAATGTATAAATCTAATGATTTTTTGAGACCTTGCAGGAGTGCCTCATATTCGGCCGTGTTGTTTGTACATTCGAATTCTAATTGGAAAGAAATCAAAGTCTTGTTACCTGCTGGATCGATGAGAACGCACCCTACACCAGCTCCTTCCTTAGATTTTGACCCATCGAAGTGAAGAGACCATATCTGATTTTCGTCAGATGCATGTGACCACTAAGAGAAGGTTGTTGACTGTGTGCATGTCATGATTTCAGATTGTTGTTTTGGGTCAGTGATGGTAGAAGTTTTGGCCATGAAATTACCGAAAAAAGTGTCCATCCCCTGTATTTTAGGTGAATTGGAAGAAGCAGTAAATGGTTCATTGGGATCATTTAAATCAGTTACCGTGAACTTAAGATAACATTCATGATTTACCTTGATTCTGTTAGTCTTTCCATTCTCGGGCAGCCACAAGTGAGACCAATCTGTTGCAAAATATCCATGTAATTATTCTGACCAATCTCTACTTAAAAACAAACCATATACTTCTAGGATATCTACAACAATGATATCAATCACTTGATGGACTTTAGGATTAGATGATAATCTGATAAGCACATTTCTCAATTCGCCTATCACTTTAACACTAGTTCGATCAAGATGGATAATTTTCAAGGTGGATGGTTGAACTTCGGCATTATGTTAGATGATGCACCTGAATCTACCATACAATTATGTACATTCCTGTTGAAAATTTCAAAAGTCAACAAAAAGGGAGGGACATTTATGCGAGTATTAGCAGTAGAAGCTTGTTGTTTTTTAATCGCAGCCCCTGAAACTAGTTTATCTACATTTGTTACATTATTTACAGGAAGGTCTCTTTTGTTATGAGGTTCGGATTTCGTTTTGGCGGAGGCCTTCTGAGGAGTTTTGGAGCTGTTTTCAACACCTTTGTTGCTATTCAGATTGTTGTTTTTGCTATTTTCCGCAATATTCTGCAACATTTTTTGCAAAAGAAAAGGGAATTTTAATAATTCATAAATAGAAATGTTAGCCCTAAGTTTCTTTAGATCTTCAATCAAATCATAATCTAAACTTGGGTTTGCTGAATTCTGTTTAGTCTCAATTGATTTAGACTATTTTGGAGGCACAATAGTCGCAATTTCAGAAGAAGACTTATTTGTTGTCTTGCTCTTGGTATTGTAAGGATGCACTGTTTCAAAATTAGCTTGAAAAATGTTATCCGAAAAATGTTCGAAAATGTTTGGAGAGGATTCATATTCTTTTACTGTCTCTTGTTCATCTACTTCTTCAGGAATATCGAGAGGAATCAAGTTATCTTGTTCTTCTAGGATCGTTTGAATAGAAAATTGTAGGCTTTCTAGATTTAGGCCTTCAGAATTTGAGTTAGGTCTGTTTGTGGGAAAAGTCTTCCTAAAAGGGGGTTTGTAAGGCCCTTTGCTCGAAGAAGCTTCTTCAGCCGACCTTTTCAAATCTATAACTTGATTGGATAACTTCTAAATGACTTTCTGTAAGTTTTCTAGATCCGAACTCTCTGGTTGAGCTTTGTTTTGGGGAGGTCTAGGGAGGATTTCGATTTTCTTCTTGGAGGATGAACTAGTCTCTATCTCGTTACCAGTATTGTCTTTTAAGCTAAGAATATCTTTCTCGATCTGACTCGCCTCTTCGAAGGCTTCTAACAATGTGGCTTTCGTGGACCTCTTTACCCAAATGGCTATGTTTTTATGTAAGGCTTTTGTGTAGTATGCAATAATAAGATTTTCGGCAGGCATCGAATCTGTGGGGATTCAGTTCTTTTGTGTCAGGAACCTTTGATTAAATTCTTTTATATTTTCTTTGGGGTTCATTTTTAAACTAGAAATCTCCATGACTAGAACTTCAGGAGACTTGTTGTCTCCGAACTTCTCAAGGAAACAGGACTCAAATTTATCCCATGACACGATGGTGTGGGGATGTTGGGAAAAGTACCAATTAGAGGCATTTCCTTCAAAGGTGTAGGGAAACAATCTACACACTACGTCTTCGTGCTCAACACTACGGAGCCTAATGGATAGCATATACTTTTTGATGTGATCCTCAATGATCTGTTTGGATTCTAGGTCAAATTTAGGGAGCCATTTCTCCGGGTGTTTAGGTAAAGGATGTTGGGGTCCAGGTATGGCCACTGCATCTTGGTCAAGCTAGGGTCTGGTGGGATTGTTCAGATTGGACATAGGTGTGGGTGGTGTCGAAGGATGAGATGAGGAACTACCTTCATCTGAGGATTCTTCTCCAGAAGAAGAAGGAGATGAAGGGGGTGGTGATGGTGGAATACTAGATCCTCCTACTGCAGGAGTGAGAATATGATCTGGATCCATAGGATTTAAAGTAAGATCAGTAACTGCGATTTGTTCCCTGATATCAAAGAAGTCTAATGGTTGGTTCAAAGGTCGACCTGGTTGTCTAATACGGGCTAAGGCACTGTCAAGGATAATTTTAAGGATGAAAATTAAAATTAAAATGTAGAAACCTGGGCTAATCTTACTAGTCCTTAATATGCAAAATGTAAAATGTTTGGCGATAATTTTGTAAAAATATTCAAAGTTCTATGGATTTTATATAGTTTCCATAAAATTTTGGCGATTTTAAGGTAAAATAATTTTATTATGTGGAATTTGGGCGAATCGTTTTTAGAAAAAATGGAAATTGGCGAATCTTGTTTTGGAAAAAACCATGGAAAATTAGCCCATTTGTGAAATTTAGCCCCTAAAATCATCTATGGGCACTGTGCGTTCTTATGAGGGATTGACGAACAATCTCTTGTATGTCGCCACCTAGGGGATTTGGAGTTACTGGTTCAACTGTGATTTGTGGATCGTCATTTGATGTGGTTGTTGTTTGAGGGACAATGTTGTCGTCTAAACGACTTCTAGTTACTATAGGTGAGCAGGTAGGTGGGGGAGGAGTCTTGCGACCTCTTCATGCCATTAATAGTTTTCAGGCCCTCCTTCTAGTGCCATTTGTTGACGGGTGAAATTGACTGCTCGTCAACTGGAGGAGCGAATCTGGTCCGGGGTTGTCTAATTAACCCAATCTGTTTGGATTAATTCACTCCGACAGGTTTTGCAGCTACATTGGCCGATCTAAGTCCTAAAGAAAGAGAAAAATAACTAAAGGAAAAACAATAACCTAATAAATAACAATCACTAAATGTACAATTTATTTAACTGAAATTATAATCAATAACTTTATATACAATCTATACAAAAACACGAGTTTTAATCTAAACTCGTAAAAAATCAAATGTAGATTGATTACTTTAGCAATAATAATAAAGGAAATGAAAATACTACCTAATCTTTTTTGGTTTGTTTTCTTAGATGTATGCACTCTTGAAATCAAACTTTAAACTTCCTAATTGAACATAAAATAATAGATGGTAGAAAATGTTCTATATGTGGAAAGCTTCTATATTCAGCAAACTAATGAAATCAAATAACAGGCTAACCTATTATTGCATTCAATGTCTGTTCAATATTGAATATCCAACCACCTTTATCTGAGAAGTGAACCTACAACAGAATTTGAGATTACTCCGCATAAATGCGAAACAATAATGCTAGAGATTGAATTATAATAACAGAACATTTAATAGATACAGTTACAATAATCATATGATTTTCAAGTTTCTACGATGAGATAAATCTTCCTGTAAGAACTTGCATGCAGACATTCAACAGAAATTAGAGATGAATCTACTAATTTAAATTGGATAGATGATCATTGTGTATATATTGTATCTAAAACATAAGATATGGGCAGCATATAAAACAAATCATGTCAAATGGTAATAAATCATGATGATGAAAGAAATCACCATCTATTATCAAATTATCATACACATAACTTGAATCAAAACATCATATAGAAAAGCTAAAGATGTAATGTGCATTCTGTTTCATTCAAGTCTGCGATAAAAACACCCATACTCTTTCCCCAGGCTGAGATGATCCAAATGTATACAAAATTATATGTTTATATAGGTTTCAGGCAACATAACTGTTTCCAGTTCATAAGATCAAATTGGTTTCAAAAAATAAAAGGGGATGCAACCACCCTGATTTCACTAGATATTAAAAAACTACCAACAGTCTAATTCTGTTTACTCAAAATACAAAATTGATATGGCTGGGAGATCTCAAAAAGTGCCTCATATCATCTTTGAAATCATGGGCTCCTTAATCATCCTGAAAACAAATGAAAATAAGAAGATCTCAGATATGTTTTCTGTCATCAAATCAAACAATTCGAATTTTCTTAACTGGCTACAAAATCTTGCGATTTTGTAGCTAGTTATAATAGCAAATGCAATCTTATTTCATTGAATAAACAAAACAGACTAATATTAATAAGAAAAGTAGTTTATTCAATCAAATCAAATATCCTAACTTAAGAATGACACAATCATGCTATTAAATAAAAAAAATCATACCTCTGATCATGAAATCAAAATGTATCAAGAAACTTTGGAATTAACGATAGTTGTAGCTGCCTCTACGTTTTTGAAAATCACATGACCTGTAGTTTTCAAACACTTCTCCTTCCCTTGGATGATGGATTCAAGTCTGTTTTTTTCATTTGTCAAAATATCAACTTGGTCTCTTAAAGATTTAAGTCGTGACTATAGCAGTGGAACATAGGTATAGTATTTGTTGATCCACGATCGACACACATCACATTGTGACTATAAGGAGTTTGCATGAGAACGAACAACATTATGGGTCGGAGAATCCTCCATGAGAATGGTAGATTTATCATAGAGCTCGATACCAGGAAACTCTAGGTTGTACTTTAGACAAGGAGGCAAATTATTAACATAGTCGTAGGGTGGGTCAGGGTATAACCCGAATGACACAGGATCTTCTTCAACAAGGAATTTGTCAATTTATGAGTCTGAGCCTTCGCTCACTTCAATCATGCTGATCATGTCTGCATGGGGTTTCATTTTATTTCGAACACTTTGAGAAATTAACTGACCAGCTCTTTTTTTTTTGAAATTGACATCAACACTACCTTTTAAATTCTTTCCTGTAGGTTTCTTCACAGTTTTAGTACTATCTTTTGGATGTGTAACTGGTCGACTGTCCTATTGAATGACCTTAGGGTAGCTTGAGGGTTCACTATTAGGGGAAAAATCACAGGCCTAGAGAGGTGGAGGAGAGGCCGTTGGGTTCACAAGGGTTTCCTCAACGCATGGCTTATCTACTTCTCCCAACTCAGGGTTGCCAAAACCATTTCGCGTAATGAACGAGTCCCAACAATCATTTTGTGACTGTAACTGGTGCATGAGGATGATTTTAATGAGGCCATGGTGAAATAGACTTGAATCTGACCTCTATTTCCTAAATCTTTTTCCCATTTTATACAAACTTCTGAGTAGATAATAAGGCATATTCAACGGAAAACCAATAAAACTCATAAGAAGGCGTAAATGATATAGGAAAACAAGTTTGAATCATCCCTCACATGTGATGAATTTCTTCACTACAACAAGTAAATCATTCCACCTAGGTTTCAAGAACAAAATTGGCATACCTCGATCACAACTGGTTATTTTTTGTGAGGTAAATAGTAAAGTCCAAGGGACTTCCTCCACTTTCGCATTTTTGAACCATTTTTGACCAACCGCTGGCAATCATGTGGCTTCTCTTAGGAACTCTTATGTTACTTCCAATTTCACATCACCGATTTTTTCCCTACAACCATCAAAGGTTAAGGCAAACTCTTGGGCGACCTAAAGATTAAAACCCTGAAATTTTTCGATGAAAATATGCCAACCATTCCTTTCCAAATCTTCCCTAGCATTATCATACAAGAGCAGGGTTTTGATGTCGTTCGGTTCAACCCTTACCACTGGACCAATACTTGAACAGATGGGTAATTAACGCACAACACATAGGTAGGGTTTGGAAAAAGGAAACATAGCCATAGCCCCAAGCCTTATCAATACACGTTGTGATGATTCAAACGATGGGCAAGGTGTTTAATCAAAACGTGTGTGAAGAGTTTTGTGAAACCCGAGACCATGCTAAGGAGTAATGACATATTGTACATTGTATGCCACCTTTTCATTGGGTACATGCTAGGACCAGAGTACTCTAAAAACATAATGTGTGCATCATAGTTTGATTGCAAAGTTAGGTCAGTTTACAAAATCAAATAGTCAAAGGTTTCATGAAAGAAATATAATCAAACATCAAACCAAAATCAATACAAAAAGAAAAAAAATCAAATATCAAATAGAGGGGGTATTTCGTTCATATAACCACAAATCTCTTAGGCATGCTTAGAATCGAAAGGGTCACAAACAAGGAGAGCAACATGCTGATGGCAAGAAATCACAATTCTGTAATAAACCATATGTTTTCAATGAAATTTTAAAACAAAATAGTAACGATAGTTGCGAGTTTTCATGCTTTCAGTCATCAAAACGAATCATGAATAGATGATAGGTAAAATGTGATGATTTACAACTGTCATTTAGAGAACTGCTCATGAAGAGTAATAAAATTTCATAGACTTTGTGTAGGCAGTTTATAAAAATAATAATTACATAATCGCTGCCAACAGATATCTACTGATGTTTCTATTCATGGTGCTTCTTCATGTACATCTCTGATAAAAAGAATTCAAAAAACATTCATGTCTTTCAAAATGAATTCACTGTGGGGCTGAAGCTATTCCAAGTTTTTGTCGAAGATACTCAAAAGTCTCCCTCAAAAGAGATTTGTTGAAGATATCTGCAATCTACTCTTTTGTTCCAACATACTCTACCTTGATGTTCTTATTTGTAATTTGTTCCCATAGAAAGTAAAACTTGATCAGGATTGGTTTAATCTTGGAATGCATCACTGAATTCTTAGAGATACTTATAGCACTAGTGTTATCACATAATATTGGAATAGGCTCATCATATTCCACCTGTATGTCCTACAAAATTTGTTTCATCCAGAGAACCTGTGTACAACATGTTTTTGTTGCAATATATTCTTCTTCTACTGTGTAAAATGATATTGAAGAAATTTTCTTGTTCAACCAAAATACCAGACAATCACCCAAGTAGAAGATTGCTCCACTTATACTTCTTCTATCATAAACACTTCCTACCTGTTGACGATTAAAATCATAACGATGAATTCCACCCACAAAGTATTGCTAAAGCCCTATTATTTAAACTATGCAAATAATATAATACTAGTAGGTGGGACCCCCTTGTAGACTGGAGGCTGAAAGATAGACATATCACCCATTTTTTTGTTGTTTTTTTAACGCTACTTACACAACCCTTCATGGTGGACAATGCAGTCTTGGGTTCATTTTTGACATAGTAATAGTTGGATGATACATTTTATGGGATGTTTATGCAATTCAAGGATTTTTCTTTTGTTTTGTTATGTTGGGCATGTATTGATAGTTTCTATGATTTAACTGCGTCACAAATCATCGTGATCGACTACCTAGCCACATATATACATGAGATATGTTAGTGATAACATAACCAAAACAAGGAAAGAAAACCTATGGAAAAACCCTAAAAGGAAAGGATCTATGGTGTAGCTATGTTAAAGGGTTATATGCAAATGGAAAAGTGAAGCGATGTTAGTGTTAGTCCTAACTATTATATGGTTGGTTAGTGGCTATGTGATTTTCATTATATTTTATTTCGGTGCCAATAGCATTGAAATATATATGATATGGCATAGAACTTGGCAAAGGTTAACATGTGACTGCTTGGGACCTGGGTGGCACATTGGGAAAGGAATATCATCGCATATTTCAATTGTTAGGGCATTGAATACATAGTTTAATGGATTGGTGAATGCTTGGATGTCTTGTACTTAAAATTGAATAGGATGAGAGATGGCAGCAACATGCAGTAAATGCACGTCACTCCATGCTCCCCCCATCGGTCGTCACCCTAACATTGTTCCTTGTTTCATTTTTAGTCTGTTGGTGGTTAAAATCCTCATTTAAGACTCTTGGGAAGAAGAAGGCTCAACTAGCTTTCCATTTTTAAGATTTTGGTTACAGGTATGGTTCTTTTTCTCTCCATCCATGAAATTTTCTCTGTGTATGAACAAACAATGGATCGGTGATGCTTGGATTTCTGTGTTCCTGAGAATTTCAACTGTGTGAATGTGTGATATTTCTCTCTGTGATGATTGTAATTGTTTCGAATAGGAAGCAAAATAATTGGGTTTTGTTTAAATTGTGCATTAATTGGTTTCTATGTCAGTTTAAAATCATGGTGGGTCTCTGTGGATAATAAGAGTGTAGTATATATTTCTCTGTATTAATGGTGGAGGGTTTTGTTCTATGTATTATCACCAGTTGTTCCCTCACAGTCATGAGTATAACCCTATCCATTTGCATTCGGATTGCCATTCGATTGCTATATTTTTCTTCAACCCAATGTCATGGTCGTGGGCTCATTCTCATTTTCCTTCCACCAAAGTATCCCAAGATCCAATCTTAAGATGGCTATAACATTAATATATACTATATGGTTGTGGGGTGATATAAGTTATACCTCAACGTTATGCATCTTCGTTGGTATTGCTTTCAAGTTGTTCAGCTCTTAAGGAAGTAGACAGAGAGGTTATATCTTTGTGCGTTCTTTGAATAACCATCATTGTTCATTTAACTTCACCTCTCCTCTACGAGCGTAAAATGCACTATGTGCACTGGATTTTACCCTACCTGTTGTTTCTTTTCTCAATGGCTAACTATTGGTTCCCTTGCCCAAACTCATATTAATAACAAGACTATATGTCTTAGTGTTGTGTCTGTATCAAAAGGTATTTTTTCCTGTGGTTGATAAGTCTTTGAAGACCGCCAATTCTCTGTGCTATTGTTAAAATATGAGCACACTCTTGATTGTCTCCTTGCATTTGTCTTCGACAGAGCCTAATTTTAATCTGAAAATTGTCATTTCTCCCTTCGGGCATCTTCTTAGTTGTCAAATATGATTTTTTTAGTGTAATGGTTATGGAAGTTTCTCATCGGGTCCCTGTCTCATCTTGTTATGATAAAATTGGTTGAACAATTGCAATGGGAACGGGAATTATATACAGTCGAGGACTGTCTTATTTTTTTTATGATTTCACTCACTCTATTTTTATAGTGTGGTCTTAGTTGCAATTGAAAACAACTATGTGTTTATGTTAGACCCAATCAGGGTTGTGGCTATTTGGGAAAATGGTGCCTGTGTGTAATTGGTTATGTTCACCTTGTTTATATTATTGGATCATCATGAAGATTATAAATGGTTACATTGACAATGATAAGGCTCAGGTTTTATGTTGACTGTGTTTTCGTTGCAATTCCTTGTTGATTGATATAATTGGGCATATTTTGGAAGTCTGTTCATATTTAAAAAAGGGACCTGTGCATATTTTAATTAGGCTATGCTTTTAAATTGGTAGACAATGGAGTTTTTTATTATTGTGATGCATTATGGGATAGAGGTCAAACATATTTTTGTGTGGTTTTAAAAAAAAAAGTAAGGCACAGAAATAAAAGATCAACGTTTTCTTAACATGAATGTTGAAATTAAAGTTGTTTTGACTATGAGTATGATTCCACAGACTGTTCTGAATTGAGAAATTTTGGGAAATTTAAATGTTTGAACAACAAATAGTTTGATACACAGTAATTGTTGGTATGGTGTTGGTATTTTCTAGATTGATTTTAGTAAAGAGTTATGATTATTGATTACTTAATTTATTTTATGAATAATATCCATTAACATCTCTGCCATTCTCTCACTTTTTCGCACATTACAAATCCCCTCACATTCCTAGATTCACTTTGAATGCCATGTTCTTAAAATTAAATTATAATTAAATGAAAACACTGTATTATAACAATTGAAGGATGACATGGAGATGAGTTACAGTTGATATGTTTTGTTATTACAATACAATGGTTTTTTTGATGATTTGTTGAGCAATAATCATGATCTACTCCCTTTAATGTTATCACTTTTCACTCAATACAACCCCTCATATATCCCAAAACCCTTATTCACCCCCTTCTCATTGACAAGTATTAAACAATTTTTATGGATTGGATTGCATGAGTCTGATGTGTTGCTGAGCCAAACTTTATTTCATATATAAAGAGATGTCATGTATGGTTTGTTTAAGAAACTAGTTGCTAATAAACACTGCATACAGGAATGAGCTTCTTAAGTAGACGAAGCCATGGCCGAAATAACAAAGGAAGAGGAAATTGGAACATAGGCCCTAGAAGGCTAAGATTTTCGATACATTTTGATGCAGATCCATAAGATTTAAGCTATATTTTCCAAGATGGATTTTTCAACTTGATTGGACAAGGGGTAGTCCAACATAGACCAGAAAGGCCTCCCATCCAACCCCAACATGTCCTTGTTATCCCAGTTCCCCTTCATGTCTCATTACAACCTGAAGTCCCTGAAAATGACGAATGGAAAGAGATTGTCCACTCGACAGTCTCCCAACATCGTGGCTGGCCTAATTTGTCTCTACCTGCTCCTCTTCCACTAGTTAATCCAATTGTCCAAGTTTCCCCTGCACACTCACCTGTACAATCTTCCCATGCAAGCAAGAGGATCAAAACTGAAGCCCACCATGTGCATGATAAAGGAAAATTTGTTGATGCCCCCTCCTCTCCCTCAAGTGATTCTGCTAAATCTGTTTCATCCTGCATGCACTGGAAAAACGATTTCTCTCATGTTATCAGTGAGATCAGGCCTAAAGGCTCCACACAACCTAAGGCCAATTCAGATAAATCAAAGTGAGACTGCAACAACAAAGGGAAAATTTCGTCCCAAAGTGGAAAATATGGTTTTTGAGTGTAGTTATTTATTGATTGTTGAGAACAATAGACTGTTGAAGTTTTTGGACATCACACTATTTTTGGATGTTTTGGATATTATATTTTTTGGATATGGTTTAAAATATCATTGATATTAATTTTCAAATTACGATAATGATGATGGAAGCCAGAAGGAGGGATGTTTTTGATTGATTAACTAGTTGTGTTTATTTTTGTTAAAGAAACTAAAGGGAGTCACAAGGGGTCCCACCTACTAGTTATTATTTATGAAAGACCCTTATTATTATTATATTAATTCTTTCCCTAAAATAAGAGTTAGTTGATTTTTAGTTAACTTAACTAAAATAGGTAGTTTAACTACTTCAACTAATTTTGATTTCTTAAAGGAAAAAAGAGGAGGAACAAGAGGAGAATAGAAGGAGAAAGCATACTAAGGTCTACTCTTGAGTTTTTTAGAGATAGTTCAGTTTTCATAAATTCTTTAATTCATTGAAAGCCTAATTCTATTTTATGACAGGAGGGTCCCATTGTAGACAACAAGATTCAAGGCTGAATTACATCATTCAGACACTTGTTTTTCAGAGGTGTTGATCTATC
>CBVK0101240248.1:0-20648 GCA_900067695.1 Picea abies
AAGGAGGACCCTCATCCATATCATTTTTCCAACCCCAACCATGCTCTTGTCTTGGTAGAACCAACCCTCTAACTGACCAACAAAAAATTAAAAATAAACCATGCTCTCGTAGGTGGCCTAACGTTTCCCTTTAGCAATCAGGTGCAGACCTTAGGACCAACATCTTCTGGCGCCACTGCCGGGGAATAGAGTGACATAATATCTTTCCCTGGGAGAACGACAACGATTAGATCTAATCTTTGATGGTGAACAAATACTAGACACATTCAGACTGCATATCATTCACCTGACGACTCCATGGTTAAAGAATATAGTGGTGACTCCACAGTTTTAAGAAGTCATATTTTCTGATGGAATCCATCTAGGCTCAGAGGTTCTCTCCTTTCAATTTCTCTGTTTTTCCTATTTTTCCAAATGTTGTTCCTACTATATATGAGTGGGGTT
This sequence comes from Picea abies, assembly GCA_900067695.1. Taxonomy (NCBI): domain Eukaryota; kingdom Viridiplantae; phylum Streptophyta; class Pinopsida; order Pinales; family Pinaceae; genus Picea; species Picea abies. The sequence goes on from CBVK0101240248.1 coordinate 445, forward strand.
ATTTCTTGCCTAGATTTAGAGAACATAGAGATGATAACCCTATTGAGAATTTGCTTGAGTTTCATGAACTCATGCATTAGTGGGAAATACATCATGAGGATGTATTAATGAATATGTTCATGTATTAGAGGGAAATTATCATGAGTGGTATCGATCCTTGTCCCCTGGTAGCATCTCCTCCTTGGAACAACTCCATGCTACATTTAGTAAGAATTGTAAAAGGTTTTTTCAATCGGATTTACTTTTTGAAAACTGTTGTGAAAAATTTGGATCTCATATTCCACAGTCACTTATTAGTTCTTCTAGTAGTGAAAATAAAATGGATTTTTCCATTGAGGAAGTGGAGGAATATTTGGTTACATATGAATATTATTCTTATCCTTTTATTCCAAAAGATGATGTTGGGAATTACATTGATGATGAAATTGATGAGAACAAGGCTTTGGATACATCTTGCATTATTCTAGGTGACTCAGTTAGTCATTTTTATGATACATCTGTTGTTTTATGTTCTCATAAATATTTGATTAACTATGAGGAAAGTGATGTTGAAGGTCACGAGCAATTTTTTCCCCTTCCTTCTGAAATTGTTGAGCAACAGGAAATCTATAAGTCTGAAGATGAAATTATGGAGCTAGAACGAGGAAAAACTAGAAATGCAGAAGACATACCCATTCATTTCAAACAATAAGATGAGAAGTATCAAGAGTATTTTGTTGCCCTTTCTGGTTTTGAATCACATGACTTTCATGATCTACTTCAACGAGGACAGGAGCAACTCTATATTGTTTATAATGCATATCTTACACAACAACAACTTTGTCCTCTCAACCGGTTGGAGGCTTTTCATGAGTTTCAATATCCAATAGCGAGATGGACGGATTATTATTTTTCCAAAATCCCAAAGGATGAAAGTTTTAGCATGATCATCATTTGCAACTGTAAGTACCAGATCCATGCCAACCTTATGTCGCATTTGATATATCCTCTTTGGATTATTATAAATAGTGGCATGCACAGAGTTACAGTTCTCAGTCAAATGTTTTCTCAGTTTCATTGGAAGTGGAATTACACATGATTGAGTTGGTTTTCAGCTGAATAGAGTAGGTAGTAGGAGAATAAGATCATAGTTCGAGCATTTCTAATTTTTAGTTTGCAGATTATTTTTTAGTGTGTTGGTTTTCAGTATCTTTTTTGAATAAGAGATTCCATAGCCCAACAAAGGCACTAGACCATCCATCTCAAATCAACAAGAATCGTGAAAACATCTAATTCTTGGTGAAGATTTGTTTTTATTGCAACCCATGGGATAAATTGTGTTTTTGATACATGTTAATGTCCTGAAATTATATTTGAAGTATTGAACTTCTTGCAGTGGATTATTCATTGAGTAATTTGTTGTTTCCATTTGTTTTTATTATTTCATTTGTCTCACATTTGTGTGCCACCAGCCAAGGAGGACCCTCATCCATACCATTTTTCCAACCTCAACCATGCTCTTGTCTTGGTAGAAACAACCCTCTAACTGACCAAAAAAAAACAAAAAAACAACAAAAAAACAACCATGCTCTTGTCTTGGTAGAAACAACCCTCTAATTGACAAAAAAAAATAAAAAAACAACCATGCTCTTGTAGGTGTCCTAGTGTTTCCCTTTAGCAGTCAGGTGAAAACCTTAGGACCAATATCTTCTGGCACCGTTTCCGAGGAACCTAGTAACAAAATATCTTTCCCTGGGAGAATGACAACGATTAGAAATGATCTTTGATGGTGAACAAAGAACAGACACTTTCAGACTACATATCATTCACATGACGACTCCATGGTTAAAGAATCCAATGGTGACTCCATAGTTTTAAGAATTCATATTTTCATATGAAATCCATCTTGGCTCGAAGGTTTTCTCCTTTCAATTTCTCTATTTTTCCTGGTTTTCCAAATGTTCTTCCTACTATAGATGAGTGGGGTGATTTCTTTTCCAGATTTAGAGAACATAGAGATGACAACCCTGCTGAGAATTTGCTTGAGTTTCATGAACTCATGCATCAATGGGGAATACATCGTGAGTATGTATTAATCAAGATGTTCATGTACTCATTAGAGGGATATTCTCATGAGTGGTATCTATCCTTGCCCCCTGCTAGAATCTCCTCCATGGAACAATTCCATGTTCCATTCAATAAGAATTGTAAAAGGTTTTTTCCAGCTAATTTACTTTTTGAAATTTTTTGTGAAGAATTTGGATCTCATACTCAACAGTCACTTATTAGTTCTTCTAGTAGTGAAAATAAAAGGGGTTTTTACGTTGAGGAAGTGGAGGAAGATTTGGTTACATATGAGTCTTCTTCTGAACCTTTTATTCAAAAAGATGATGTTGGGAATTACATTAATGATGAAAATTATGAGAACAAGGCTTTGGATACATCTTGCATTATTCTAGGTGACTTAGTTAGTCATTGTTATGATACATCTGTGGTTTTATGTTCTCATAAATATTTAATTAACTATGAGGAAAGTGATTTTGAAGGTCACGAGCAAGTTTTTCCCCTTCCTTCTGAAATTGTTGAGCAACAAGAAATCTATAAGTCTCAAGATGACATTTTGGAGCTAGAACGGGGAAAATCCAGCAATTCAGAAGACATACCCATTCACTTAAAACAACAAGATGAGCAGTATCAAGAGTATTTTGTTGCCCTTTATGGTTGTGAATCACATGACTTTCATGAGTCATTTCAACAAGGACATGAGAAACCCAGTGTTGTTTATAATGCATATCTTACACAACAAAATAAATTTCCTCTCAACCGGTTGGAGGATTTTTATGATTTTCAAGATCCAATAGCGAGATGGATGGATTCTTATTTTTCCAAAATCGCAAAGGTTGAAAGTTTTAGCATGATCATCATTTGCAACTATAAGTACCAGATGCTTGCCAACTTTTTTTCGCATTTGATATATCCTATTTGGATTATTATAAACAATGACATGCATATAGTTACAGTTCTCAGTCAAATGTTTTCTTAGTTTCATTAGAAGTGGAATTACACATGATTGAGTTGGTTTTCAGATAAATAGAGTAGGTAGTAGGAGAATAAGCTCATAGTTCGAGTATTTTTAATTTTTAGTTCGCAGATTGTTTTTCAGAGTGTTGGTTTTCAGTAGCTTTTTTGAATAAGAGATTCCATAGCCCAACAAAGTCACTGGACCATCCATCTTAAATCAACAAGAACCATGAAGACAACTAATTCTTGGTGAAGATTTGTTTTTATTGCAACCTGTGGGATAAATTGCATTTTTGATACATGTTAATGTCTTGAAATGATATTTTAAGTATTGAACTTCTTGCAGTGGATTATTCATTGAGTAATTTGTTGTTTCCATTTGTTTTTATTATTTCACTTGTCTCACATCTGTGTGCCACCAACCAAGGAGGACCCTCATCCATATCATTTTTCCAACCCAAACCATGCTCTTGTCTTGGTAGAACCAACCCTCTAACTGACCAAAAAAAAATTAAAAATCAACCATGCTCTTGTAGGTAGCCTAGCATTTCCCTTTAGCATTCAGGTGCAGACCTTAGGGCCAACATCTTCTGGAACTGCTTCTAGGGAACGATGTAACAAAATATCTTTCCTTGGGAGAATGAAAATGATCATATATGATATTTGATGGTGAACAAAGACCATACACATTCAGACTACATATCATTCACCTGGCAACTCCATGGTTAAAGAATCCAGTGGTGACTCCACAGTTTTAAGAAGTCATATTTTCAAATGGAATCCATCTTGGCTCGGAGGTTTTCTCATTTTAATTTATCCATTTTTCCTGGTTTTCCAATTGTTATTCCTACTACAGATGAGTGGGGTGATTTCTTTCCCATATTTATAGAACATAGAGATGACAACCCTGCTGAGAATTTGCTTGAGTTTCATGAACTCATGCATCAGTGGGGAATACATCATGAGGATGTATTAATGAAGATGTTCATGTACTCATTAGAGGGAGATTCTCATGAGTGGTATCGATCCTTGCCCCCCTTCTAGCATCTCCTCCCTGGAATAGTTCCATGTTTCATTCAATAAGAATTGTAAAAGGTTTCTTCCATCTGATTTAATTTTTGAAAACTGTTGTGAAGAATTTGGATATTGTATTCGAAAGTCACTTGTTAGTTCTTCTAGTATTGAAAATAAAAAGGATTTTTCCATTGAGGAAGTGGAGGAAGATTTGGTTACATATGAGTCTTGTTCTGATCCTTTTATTCAAAAAGATGGTGTTGGGAATTACATTAATGATGAAATTGTTGAGAACAAGGATTTAGATACATCTTGCATTATTCTAGGTGACTCAGTTAGTCATTGTTATGATACATCTGTTGTTTTATGTTCTCAAAAATATTTGATTAACTATGAGGAAAGTTATGTTGAAGGTCACAAGAAAGTTTTTCCCCTTCCTTCTGAAATTGTTGAGCAACATAAAATCTATAATTCTGAAGATGGAATTCTAGATCTAGAACGAGGAAAATGAAACAATGCAGAAGACATACCCATTCATTTCAAACAACAATATGAGCAGTATCATGAGTATTTTGTTTCCCTTTATGGTTGTGAATCACATGAATTTCATAAGTCATTTCAACGAGGACATGAGAAACTCAGTCTTGTTTATAATGCATATCTTACACAACAACAACTTTGTCCTCTCAACTAGTTGGAGGCTTTTCATGAGTTTCAATATCCAATAGCGAGATGGATGGAATCTTATTTTTCCAAAATCCCAAAGGTTGAAAGTTTTAGCATGATCATCATTTGCAACTATAAGTATCATATGTCTGCCAATGTTTTGTCGCATTTGATATATCCTCTTTGGATTATTCTAAACAATGACATGCACAGAGTTACAGTTCTCAATCAAATTTTTTCTCAGTTTCATTGGAAGTGGAATTACACATGATTGAGTTGGGTTTTAGCTGAATATAGTAGGTAGTAGGAGAATAAGCTCATAGTTCAAGAATTTTTAATTTTTAGTTCATAGATTGTTTTCAGTGTGTTGGTTTTCAGTAGCTTGTTCGAATAAGAGATTCCATATCCCAATAAAGGCATTGGGGTTTACTTGTATTTTGAAGTTTTAGTAAAGAATCCATAGCCCAACAAAGGCACTAGGGTTAGCTTCAGTGTTAATTTTCATAGGTACATAGCTGGAATACAGAACAAAGGTAAGAAAAGGGAGGTGAGGGGAAAGTTATTAAATTCAAAGGAACTGATCTGTTGTCCTTAGAACCTCTCTATCCCTGATTGGAATGAATGTTGTAACCTAGCTCTACACCCTTGCCTCTCCTATTCCTTCGTCAGATTTTTCCTTATGATGGATAAAGTCAGTTTCCCATCTTTTCAATGACTTGATTTTCCTTATTGGATTGCTTGACTGATTCTTTGCACCGAATTATTTCTATTTTCCTTGAAAGACAATTGCATGTCTGATTTGAGTTTGAAATACTTGTCATCATGCTTTCCACTTATTGAGCATGCAACAGGACCACCAAACCTTTCATGTGCACAGGAGACATCCAGGACCACCAATTCCTTTGTAAGATCAGTAAGCTCCCACGGTTTTGACAGCGAATCAGAGTAATCTATGTTTGGATTGAAATACAAGAAAACAAATGAGTTGGATTTTCAGCCGTCAAATTAAGAAATATTAAGTCACGATGGTCATATTTCATTGGGATGGTGGGGAGGCATTGAGGGGATTGGGAAGAAAATTAAAGTTTCTGCAAGTTCGAAGCCCACAATCACTCAGGATCGTTGATCTTTCTAGATCAATAGATCAACAGTGGATATCAATCCCACTATGGACGAGCATCTTCACTTTGCAGAGATCAAGAAGGAAATTAAATACAGAGCGAGTTAAGTCTCCACAATCATTCTTGGCCATTGATATTCAAGAAAGGAACACGTGTCAGGAGATCTCGTTGTCTGGGAGGAAACAAGAAGAAGTTGAGTGAGTAAAGGAAGCTTGAATCTAGATTGTCCATCAATGAGGGCACGTGGAGGAAGATCTTTCACTTCGGAGACTTAGCACTTCGGAAGGTTTGAGAAGCACTAGAGAAATAATTACCCAAAGTCCTGAAGTGAATCTTGGTCGTCCATCAATGAGGACATGCAGTGAAAGATATCCCACTTTGGATATATGAAAATTCAGAGGATTGCGCAAGAAAGGAGATGAAAACTCTTGAAGCCCGAACTCTTGAAGTGAATCTGGATTGTCCAAATATAGAGGCCACGTGGAGGAATATCTTTCAATTTGGATATACGACACTCCAAAGGATTTTAAGAACTATGCATTGAAAACTCCCGAAGCTAGAACACCCGAAGTCCCAAAGTGAATCTAGACCGATCATCAATGAGAACAAACAGAGGAAGATCTTTCACTTTGGATATACAACACTTTGGAGGATTGTAACAACTATGCATTGAATAGGACTGAAGCCTGAACTCCTGAAGTAATTGCGGACCATTGATCTCAAATAAACAAGAACCATTGATCTTTGCAGCAGGTAAGAAAGGAATATCAGTCGAAGTACCGAGAGACCTCAATGTCACTCCAGGCCTATACTACTTCGGGAGTTATACAAACTTTGCATCTAAATTGGCACCATCGTTAAATCAGATAGGGGATTTCTAATATGGAAGATGGATAAAACTTTAGTAGGGGCACTAAAGTATCAGGGCCAACCATATCACATATTGTGACAAGATCGATGGTCACACTTCATTGCAGGGATGAAAAATGCTCAAACGTTAATTTTCCAGAGAGGTCCCACAATTGAAACCATGGTATATCTTATGAGGTATGTGGAATCTTGTAATGGATTGCAGGGGTCAGAGCAGTGTGGACCCAAACCACCCTCAACAACTTTTGCAATCACGTGCTTATATGATGTTAGGTCACCACGTCACTTTGGGATATTTTCATGCTGCACATCTAGTTGTCTCCAGTGGCCTCCAACAATGTGCATGCACACCATCATCAATGTAGAACTCATATCTATCACTTCAAATCAATTTCGTACACAATTATAGTTCATCGAGTGCATACATCAGTTCAGTCTCAGAGATAGTAGCAGTTTTTAGTTAATCAATTCCAGAAACGTTTTAGATAAAATTAATAAGTGGTATTCTATGTGTGATAAGAACCACTCTTTTTATTTATTAAGTCAAGCATGAAGTATACATTGTTGTACTCCAACAGTGTTTTAGTCAAGTTAATTATTCATTCTACAATTTTTAATGTAGATTTAAGTCTCAGTCCCAGTTGGATGAGAGTCTGTGCAACTCTGATAAATATGCAGTTTTTGTATGTTTTGAGAGGTTGGGATTTTGGCAAAGGATAGAAATACATCATACTGGTTGGACTCGTTCTATGCATGGATTAAATCTCTCTACCTGGTGAATATACTCTTGATGACAATGTTTTGTTCAAATATTCATGTGTTTTTTATCTTATCTTGAATGCATTTTTTATTTGTGCAAAGTACATCTCATTTTCTTCAGCTATTGTATAGCTTGTCTTTATTGATATGCAACCTGTGAAAACAACTAATGCTTGGTGAAGATTTTTTTTTATTGCAACCTATGTGAGAAATTACATTTTTGATACATGTTTAATGTCTTGAAATGATATTTTAAGTATTGAACTTCTTGCAATGGATTATTCATTGAGTAATTTTTTGCTTCCCTTTGTTTTTATTATTTCACATGTCTGTCATTTGGGTGCCACCAGCCAAGGAGGACCCTCATCTATATCATTTTTCCAACCCCAACCATTCTCTTTTCTTGGTAGAACCAACCCTCTAACTGACCAACAAAAAATTAAAAGTCAACCATTCTAAACTTGAGGTGGCCTAGCTTTTCCCTTTAGCAGCTAGGTGCATACCTTAGGACCAACAATTGCGTCAGGATTCTTGTGTGGGGACTGCACCATGGGATGTTTTATGTTTCCTCAGACCGATGTACTAGAGTTCCCTACCTCCGCTTTTCTGTGCTCTATGCTTAAGTCAGGATGCCCGATTAGATATCCAACCAACCCTTCATGCTGTTGTGTAGACCCTGATTTAGGATGTGGTCTTGGCGTCACTTCCTCTATGTGCACGTTGGCTTTGCCATTTGTTCTTTGGGATTCTTCAGCCCTCACAGGTTTCTTTAGGTTTCCTGCGTCGTATGTTTTGTGGCCCTGTGCACCATCATGTGAATAAATTTCCATGGAAACTGTTGTTGGGGGTTGTGTTTATTCCTCCATCATTGTAGGGCTTGTTGGTTCAACTCATGGTGAGGGAATTGCATCAACATTGACAAATTCCTCTCTCTATGTGGTTTCATGTTTGGCCTCCGTAGTTTCATGAGGCAATCTAACACTGCTATGGGTTTTCCTCGTTGTTTGAGGCTATGGGTTTTCCTCGTTGTTTGACTCGACACACCAATATTTTGTGGTGCCATCGCGAGTATTTCACACTTTTTGTTGAATGGGCTTCGACTGGTTCACACTGTGCACTTTTCTATTCGCTTGGGCTCTGCATGCTCTCTATCACTGCAAGTTTGTGATTTCACAATAAGTTGTAATTTGTCTGTGTTTCCCCTTTATATCGAAGGTGTCATCAATTCTTTGAAACTTCTCAGAGAAGCTTCATTGTATGCGATTAATGCAATAAATATTTATGAGTTTGTTCCATTTAATTTTCATAAATACCATTAGTTGGCACCTTTTTGTCATAACCGTCATTTTTCACTTTTCTGACCGTTTGTCCTTTTTCTCTTGCATTGAAACTTTTTAAGTGCGTCTTACATTTCCTCTATGATTTTTCATTAGTACATAATATTTTTCTTTTTGTTATGGATCTATTGCGCATGGATCTTTTTCGGTTTGTCGCGCTGAGTCCACTTTTTCTATGCACCATGTTTCATAGAAATTTGTGTATTTTTTTTCTTTTCTATTTTTTTATTTATTTTTCCCTCTTTTTCTCCTTTTTATTTATTTTTTTCATTTTTCTATCCTATCTTCTACTATAGTAAACTATGTACATGTCTTTCTTATTGTGCTGTAATTTTTAAGTGCTAGGAGGTTGATTGTCCCTGTGCAATTTCAATCGAATCCCATTTATCATCCATTTTATCTATGTTACTTCCAGATCCTTTAGTTGTACAAATCTCCCATATGTGATAGTATTTACTTCATAGGGCCCTAGCCAATGCATTCTAAACTTACCAGGATGTTGAAAACATTTATTGTCATAGAGAAAGACTAAGTCTCCTTGCTTGAAACTCTTCCTCTTGATATGTCTGTCATGCCAATATTTTCCCCTTGATTTAGGTACTTCTTGGTGAAATACTTCTAGAATCCTATCCTTTTCCATCTTCGTTATTTGTTTTACCCTTTCCATTATTGCACCTATTTTTTTCATGTTGGTAATTTTTGCTACACACAGATTGGGTACCAAAAATTATAATGGTACTACTGCTTCCTACCCATACACCAATCTAAAAGGTGTATGTCCTATCAGATTCTTACATGTAGCCTTGTATACCCATAGTATTGTGGGTATTTTCAAATCCCATTCATCCCTATTGACATTGCAAATCTTTGTTAGAGAATTCTATAAGATCTTATTAAAGGCTTCTACTGTTCCATTTTCTTAAGGATGGTATGTTTTACTCTTTTGATGATATAATTCAAATTCCTCAATCATAGCCTTGATAATACTATTGATAAAGTGATTACTTTGGTCACTCATCAAAATCCTTGGGCAGCCAAATCTAGTGATCACTTTCTCAAACAAGAAGTGTGTTGTTTTCTCTGCACTGCTCTTGGGCTCTAAAGATGTCCTAAAAACAACCTTAGTTTGACATTAATTTATCAACCAAGGATTCATATTCTCTTTCAAGAATGTTAGCAAAGTCTATGCAGATAGTCGTAGAGGTTTAAATCATGTAGATAATTCAGCTAAAGCAAATCTGAGTCTATCTAAATTACTGCAATAATCAAGTTCTTCACTCATTCATTAAAGACTATGAAACTAACAACTCACTCAACATAATTGTAATCTGAACAATAGCACACCATGAATTAAAACATTAATCAATTTGCTAAATTCATTTACCTGAGAAATAGTAATTTAATCTGCACAACCACTTAATGAATCAATCTCTCAATGATTAATCAATCTATTGGAAAGGAATAACGAATTACTAAATATTTAAGAAGGAACAACAAATGTGAATTTAAACAAAAGGATAAAAAAATGTGAATTTGATAAAAGGAATAGTGTATGCGAAAATGAAAGGAATTTACAAGCGATAAAGTAAAATCAATTGGAAATGTAACAACAATCGATAATCTTCAATTGAAACATCTATTCTCTACAAATGAACAACATAATCAATTCATAAAAGAATCAACACATAATTAAATCTATCTAACTTTTTTGAAAAGAAATTTGAATCACATAATTATAACAGAATTGATACGATTACAGATGAGACATCCTTCCAACTGGGCCCATGGTCTTCAGAAGATACTGCTACTAAAAACTCATTATGCAGGGATGATCAAAACACTTGAAGCTTTCATTAATTCCATAACTAATAAATCATTTACAATGGATTGTTGTACATAATGTCAACAATTAAGAGATCTCATTCAATAATATTTCCTAAAGACTTTTTAACCATTTTCTTCCCTAATTATTTCAAATTAATCGAAAAGTAAACAAAGAATATATCACAAACCATAGCAATAAGGAGAATATTTGTACCTTTTTCTCAACTCAACATACCCCCATATTACCTTTTTTCATGTCCTCATGCAACAAGAGAGTTTACATGTAAAGCAATGATACTAAAGGGAGGAGAGGTTTATTCTCTAGGCCTTCAAAACCCATGCTTACCTTTAAGTTAATCAAAAGAAACATCTTCCCTTTTCTTACAAATTTCATAATCACTCCGATAACTCTCTGGGGGATACCAAATAATGGGAGGACTATACCTACATCCAATCCAGGAAGGCCCTTCATCCATGATCATTCTGGCATACCTCTCTAACCTAAAAGTGGTTGCATGAAAAATTATGAAACCAAATGGTTCCCTGTTCTTGACTTCATTTGAAGAGACATACCATCTTAATTTGGCAGTAGAAAGGGATTCTTCTTTAATCTCTCTAAAATACTTTAGAATTGAATATACAACATGCCTATGGACAGGGGATAAAGATTCCACAATCTTCTCCCTCTTCATGAATGTTGTGTGTTGCATAATGGTATCAAAGGATTTAGGAGGTTCCCCTTTGATCGATAGGTCTAGTCCATTCTCCCTTTTCATGAAAACCTTATGTTATTTATCCCACCTGGTTTGGTTTTTGGAAAAAGACAAGAATGCTTGAAACTGTATGTCCCCTGTGAAAGGATTGGGGTTCTATTTTCTGTTTTCTTCTAGGATGAAGTTGTGAAGGTATAGTTCACACAGAAAGTATTGTACTCCATCCTCTTGTTCTTTAAAACATGAAACAAAATTAGAAACCATGGTGAACTTAGGAGGCGTTCCTGCCCTAATATATTTTATTGCTAGTAACAAATAATGTTCTAATAAAAACATGGCATAATTAGTAGCAGGGGCCCTGCAAGCTAATCTATCAGAATAAATAGAGAAAATTTCTTTGATTTTCTCCAAAGCTCCATCAAGCTGGCCCTGTACCTTATTCACCTTTTCTCTATCTTTTCTAAGATTAGAAAAGGTCTCATTCATAGTTGCTGACATGGCTCAAAGTTGTCTGACAACTTTTTGATGTTCTTACATTGTTACCATTTCACTTCTGCATTGAGTTAGGGTTTGTTGGGATTGTTCTAGTTCTTCTTCCAACCTTTTAATAATGACATCATGTTCAGGGGAGTGAAATACTTATTCAGTATGAACAACTATTTATGTTTTTGTTGGAGCCTCTGTCTAAGTTTCTATTTTAATTGTTTCCAAAGGAGCATGCAATTTTGTTTGTGTTCCAAAAGAATTGGTGTGAATTGTCCTTCTAGGAAGTGGATTTCTTCCTTGTACTCTATCCCTCTTAGATTTATTCTTCTTATGGGATTTGTCGGCCTATTCCACTTGCTCCCTAAGTTGTCTAATTGTTTCTTTCAATCTGTCAAATTTTTGTTTTAATACTTTTATTTTCTTAACCCCTTTTCTCAATATCTTGTTTTCATGCTTAAATTTTCTGATTTTGTTATTGCCTTTTACTATTGTTTCTTCCTTTTTATGGGGAATTTCAAGGCCTTCCCCACCTTGATCAACTGGTAACTACTTCCCTGTATCTTATGGGTGCTCTAGTTGTTCTAAAGGATTGTTCTGGCTGTTTTGTTCCTCCAGTAGATGGAATCTCCATATCAATAAGATCAAAGACAAGGTTTGAATAAGAAGAATTTGGTGCTTGGGGTTCTCCAGACCTATCAATATCTTTGGTAAGTGATATCCCTAAATTTCCCAATACTTGGGCCATCTCTTCTTCATAAATTCTGAAGAAATCATTCTATTGTTCTGCTGGGATTTCATGTGATGGTTGTTCTATCTGTACAATTTCCTGAGTGCTTTCAGGTTGTACTGTATTTTTACCCCCCCCTTATTTTTAAAGTGGAGGTTTCGGGAACATAAATGTTTCTTTGTCTCTTCTTCTTTGATGTTCCTACCTATATGCTCTATGTTTCTACCAACTGAATGAGGTATGCTTTCATTTCAGGTTGGGGTACTGAAATTTCAATTTGGGCATTATCCCCTTCTTTCTGGGCTGCCTCAATTCCCTATGGGGGAATTTCATGGTGGATTTCAGGTTGCTCAATTTGTAGGGGCCTATCGAGATCAATTAAGTCTCCCCAAGTTATTTGTGTATGGTTTAAGGCCATTTTTACTATCAATTTTGCTAACTCATTATGACTAATTACATTAGTAGGGTATTTGGCTTTCTGGGTCCTTCCGATGACTTCATGCAACATGGTATTAAAAAATAATGGTAGATTTATCACTGAACTTTGTTTTAATACTACTAGCAGCTTGAGGTGGTGAGGCCTCACCACATCATATCGTTCATCGCATGTGATATATATATGTATCAATCCTTCTAGTTCTCTCCATGGTTTGCTGAGAGCAGAGGGGTTGAGGCCTTTCCCCTTTTTGTCGAATTCTTCTCTTGGTTCTGCGAAGGACTCCACAACCTCCTTGAGTGTTTTGTATTTCTTGGTCCACTATGTTCTTTCGTTTGGGAGTCTTGTTACCTCATCTATAATTGCATCAGTAGCTAGTATTTGTATTCCTTGAATTACTGAGACTCCTCTTTGTAAGTTTTGGGAAAATACTAGCGCGACATTTACATCGAATCCCTGTAGTCTATTAAAGTATTTCATCCATCCCAAATGGTGTAAAATTTTCCTTTCTTGGTCGGTTACTTGCAACAATGTGGGCTCGTGGTGGATGCTTTAGCCACCCATGTCTTCTTTAAACAAGTCATCACAACTATCATTCCCAACTGCAAACTTACTTAGACCAGCCTGTGAGAAAATATTACTAAAAATGGTAAAAATTATAGAACAATAATGGTATATAGAAATACAAATTTTCCCATTAATTGTAATCATTATGGTCTATCAATAATCATGTAGAAGATCTACCCCCTAATAAATGAAAAGGTCAACCTCGACCGTCAATATGTGTGAGCGTAATGATGGCGTTCAGTCAAGTGAGGGATAATTTTTGTGTTTCTGCTGTTGGGAGAATGACCATTAATAAATTTCAAAGCATTTAAATTTTAATCATGAATGATAATCACAACTTTTGTGGGAAGTACAAGTTCAAATACCAATGTTCAAAATATGTTAAGGAATAATATTCCAAGTAGTCTAAATTTGTTTACGTTTTATAAATATTCCACATGAAATAACTTTATTACTTTCCTTTGTGTTGAGTATAACTGGAATGATAGCCTCTTTTTAAATAAAGGAAGTCTAGGAACACAAAAAAACTTAGCATATAGAAAATAAACTTCAATGCCATAGGCAGAGCCACTACTTCCAACAGGCATCCATAGCCTCGATAAGGTTTCCTTTTAACCCATAGATGAGCCAATATCCTCAATAAATAGTTTGAATCATATTTTCCCAAAAAAGGCCACTATCCTGGTTTGGTAGCCAGATAACGATAATGCCACTCACCATATCATAACCTAAGTGAATAAGTTAGCTCGTGATGAGACCTCTTGTCCTTTGACGCTAAATGCCAAAGTCCATTGCCCTGGTGTGGTAGCCATAGTGGGAATGCCACTTATGTTAATCTCTTATGATCATGGTAGGTTGTCTCATGATGAGACCCCCTATCCTTTTTGGGAGAAGGTTATTTTCTTTATTTATATTTATTTATTTTATAGGGAACAATAGTTGTTATGTTCAAATGAATGACACTAAAATAAATAAATATAAATATGAAGGGAATTTTCTTTATTTATATTTATTTATTTATATGAGCCTCCCTTGATAAATATAGGGAATTCTTACACTTATTTATTTTATAGGGAACACTAGTTGTTATGTTCAAATGAATGACACTACCTGCAAAGGGAACAACAATTGAAACAAAGGGAATGACAATTGTTATGTTCAAATGAATGAAACTACCCACAAAGGGAATGGAAATTGTTATGTTCAAATGAACGACACTACCCGTAAAGGGAACAACAATCACAACAAATGGAATCACAATTGTTACGTTTGAATGATCAACAATGATGATGTTCAAATTTTAACCATCTAATTAAGTAATTGGATACCTCCCACAAAAATATTTGTTTTAGTGAATCTAGGATTGATTAGTCATCAACTAAATTTATTTAATTTTTATGGTTAGTTTTATTCAATGATCGAAGTATTGGATGGTTTGTTAGTGTCATGCATTCATTTTCTATTTACTACAATTGTGCATTCTTTTAGTGCAGTCGCCCGACTTTTTACTGCGGAACATGACATATTCATCCCTTTTGTAAAACATGGTTTATATTCAATGGATTCTTCAAAGTGAGACAGGAGAAATTTGAATTTTGAATAAGGAACAAAAAAGAGTGCTAATTATATTCATTACAGTCATCTTTTCTAGTTTTTATTCTCCAAAGCTGTTTATAGTGACTTTCCTAGAAAGTAAAAACATAAAAACTCAATCAAATATTTAAAGAAAATTACATGCAATATGTACAGTACTAGAAAGACAACAATTTCATGGAACTGAAGTTGTTGGGTTACCTTGCCATCCATATAAAATACGAACAGTAGGATCATTACTTACTTCTTGGAAAAAGGATTCTTTTGAAAGCGGTTGATGGTAGAGTTGTAGCCGATGTCCATTTACCAGAAAAGGAGAACCAGACTTGTCGATGGTAACTAAAGTGACAGTGCCATTATCATGAACTTCATTTATTTTGTATAGTCCCAACCACCTTGTTTGCAATTTTCCAGGAAAATCCTAAAATCTGGAATCATAGAGAATTGCCCAATCAACTTTTTGGAAGGATTTCTTATTGATATGCTTATTGTGCTAGCTAGCTCTCAGCTACTGAATAACAGTTGTGCATTTAAGGGAGAACATGAGTGCTTCATATAACTCATTGAGTTGTTGTAAGAGCTGTGTGTGTGCCTCTGTAACATCCAGTCCAATTTCTTGGGCCATTATTAGAGTCTTGATCTCAAATTCAATTGGAAAGATAGGTTCTTTGCCAAAGAATATATGATAAGGAGAGTAGCCATTAGTGTTATGCCATGTTGTGCGATAGGCCCATAAGGAATTGGAAGCTCGACTACCCAATTTTGATGGTTTGTCAAAACTATTTTTGTCAATATTGCCTCCAAGACTTTATTGGTACTTTACACTTGTCTGTTTGCCTATGGGTGGTATGGGGAGGTAACTCTGTGTTTAATGTGATAATTGTGCAGAGTGGCCAAGATTTTATGTGATGTAAATTGTGACCCTCTATTAGTGATTACTTCCCTGGGTAATCCATAGCATGCAAATAATTCAAAGAGAAACTTAATGACTTCTTCCTCAATTGTGTTTGGCAAGGCTACTGCTTCTACCCACTTGATCATATAGTTTGTTGCAACTAGTATATAAGCTTTATAGTTTGATTTTGGGTTGAAGGGGCCAACAAAATCTAATGGCCATCTCTGGAAAGGTTCCACCACCACTCATAGTTGTAGGGGAATTTCATCATCTTGGCCTAGTCAGCCCATCCTTTGACAGTTGTCACAGGCCTAGACATATTTCTTTGCATCTTTCAATATTGAGGGCCAATAGTAGCCCATCTATAAAACCTTATTCCCAGTCCCGTGATCTTAAAAATGTCTACCACAGAGGCTCACCATGACCCGCCTTCAAGACATCGTAAATTTCATCATCTCTGACACATCTTCGGATATGAATATCAGACCCTATGTGGAAAATATATCCACTAATCTAGGTGAACCGTGCACTGCGTTGAATGATTAATTTCCTTTCTCTTGATGATAGGTGTGTTGGTAGTTTACCAGTTGCCAGATAATTTGCCACATCAGTGTACCAAGGCATATTAATAGTGACAGCGAACAAGTGTTCGTCTAGAAATTGGTCTTCAACTGTCAAAGAGTTATCTATTTTGGGTATGTGAGACAAGAAATATGCAACAAGATTCTCTCTTCCATGCTGATCCTTAATGGTGATATTGAATTCCTGCAATAGAAACAATCACCAAGTAACCTGTCCATTAGTAATTGGTTTGTTAGCTAAATATTTAATAGCAGAATGATCAATATACAAAATAACTGGATAGCCTGTTATATAGTGGCAAAATTTATTAATAGCATGTATAACAGCTAAAAATTCTTTTTTTGTTACTGTGTAATTTAATTTGGCAGGAGTAAGATTTTTTATAATAAAATAAATAGCATAAGGTTTCTTGTCTTCTTCATGTCCAAGGATAGTGCCTATGGAGATATCCAATGCATCTGAAGAGATGTGAAATGGTAATTTCCAGCTCATCCTCTCAGCATCGATGTTGTTGAAACCAACCTTTTGAGCTCTGCAAATGAAACATCACACTTATCAGACCACTGAAATTCCACATTACCAGTTATAGCATGTAAAGGTCCAGCTATTATTGAAAAAAATTCTATGAATCTGCAATAATATCCTGCACAACCAAGGAAACTACGTAACTCAGTTTGTGTATGAGGTGTAGCCAGATTAAGGATTACCTCTATTTTTGGTGGGTCTACCTTGATTCCATCTGTAGAAACATAGTGTCCTAGTACCACACCTTCATTCATCATCATATGACATTTCTCGTGACTCAAACATAGCCTGGTAGAAATGCATCATTCTAGTACCTTCTCTAGATTGCTTAAATCTTGATCAAATTCAATGCCATAAGGGGTAAAATCATCCATTTAAACTTCAAGTCCTTCATTAATCAAATGAGAAAATATTCTTAAAATAGCTCTTTGGAATGTAGTTGGAGAATTACATAATCCAAAGGGAAATACTCAATATGCGAAGGTACCCCATGGACATGTAAATGTAGTTTTATCCTAGTCTTTTGGAGCAATCCGAATCTGATTATAACTGCTAAATCCATCTAGGAAGGAGAAAAATTTCTTCACTGCTAAAGTATCAAGGAGCTGATCAACAAAAGGTAAGGGAAACTGGTCCTTCTAGGTAGATTTATTGATTTCTCTGTAGTCTACATAGATTCGCCACTTACCATTCTTTTTAGGGATGATTACTAGTGGAGAGACTCACCGACTGTCTAAAATAGTATATATGAAATCTACATCCAACAATTTCTGTAATTCCTCTTTAACAATGTCCCTGATATGAATATTCAATATTTGTTGGGGTTGTTAGATGGGTCGGGCATCTTTTTCAATATAAATATGATGTGTACAGAGTTGGGGATCAATTCTCTTCATGTCGGGATACTCCCAAGAAAAATCCTACTGATATTTAGAAAGGATCTGAATAAATTTTTGTTTTTGTTGCTCATTCAAATTGGAATTAATATTCATAAATATTCCTAGTGTGATTTCAACTGAAATGTTCTTATGGACAACAATAGTGGGAATTTTTTTCTCCATCAATTCTTCCAAAGGATCTCCCTGTGCTTCATTATCTAAAAAAACTTTTAGCATTTGACATGTTGGCTTACTTACCACAGTTGGGATATTAATGAAGTTGTTGAGCACATCATATTCTAGTTGATTTTTTATCCTAAGAGCTTCTTTCATTTTGAGAGGAGATCATACATTTTCTTCTATATATCCAGGTGGTTGCAACTGTTGATGTATGATAGGAAGACTTGGTTTAGATGGAGGATATAGGATAAGGTTATTTATAACACTTCCTCTAGCAATTTTCATGTTGCCTGTGTGACATCCTATGTATGCATCTTCTATTTCTAGCCACGGTCATCCCAATATCAATGGGTTTCCATTGAGTATACTTCTTGGGTTGATATCTAGGAAATCAGTTGGGCATTCCCAAGAATCGACCGAGATTTCTATGTCTTGTAATGTGCCAACTAGTTTAACCACTAATATATCAGCCAATTCTAACATAGTTGAAGTAGGTTTGAAAGAGGTGATACCCAAGATATTATAGGTCTTGATGGTCAGAATATTGATGGCTTCCCCCAAATCCACTAGTTTATTTGAAAAAAAACAACCCTATATTTGAACCGTTACCATGAGATTCCCTGGGTCTGTGTACTTGACTGGCTCCTGCTTGCCTATAATAAGATCGTACAATGTTCCTACTACATGAACAGTTGATGGATTCTTATTTTTCCTTACAGTCTTCTTCCCACATAAGTATTTAATTGTTTTTTCATAAATAGGAATATCTTGCAAAGCCTATAGGGGTGGAATTTTAACACATAGATTCTTTAGTTCTCTGATGATATTAGATTTAGGATATACAGTTGGTTTCTCTATCATTAGCCTCTCATGAAATGGGGGAGGAGAAATTACATCTTCATCAGGATTCTCTTGCTTGACTGTGTTTTCCCCCTATTTTGTTTCTTTTGTTAGGACCATAGTCGATGGTTTTATTGTTGGTTGTATATCATTATCATTCTCTTGTTATTGATGAATGTTGCCTTCCTCAAGAGAAATTACATGCCCTGATCTCAACCAAAGTTCATTTCACCCGACAGAGTTTGTATCACCTTCTAAATTTTCAACAATTTTCATGAGTTGGACTGGTCTGTTGTTAGGATTCGAGTTGGGTTGAGTTGGTAGTTGAGGATGCATTTGAGGTTGAGGATTTCAGGGTAATTGTAGTGGAGCTTGTAAAGTGGGCTGAGCTTGAGGATCTATTCCCATGGATTGATTGGTCAGTCCCATGCGGTGTTTCCAGTTTTGAGTCCAATTGGGGGCTTGGGCAGCTGTGCTAGTCCACTGTGAAGGACATGAGTTATTATTTGAATTCTGCCAAAATGGGGTAGGGCATTGCAAGCTAGGCCAAGTAGGATTAACAACTGGTTGATTTGGCTAGGGTGCAGTAGGATATTATTGGGACTTCTCGGTGGGATTAGCAAATGGTTGGCCCTGCCATGCATTTCCAGAGTTATGTTGTTGATTATATTTCCCAAAAAAGAAAGAAGAATGATCTTGTAATGTAATTGGGGGTTGAGCTTGCCACTGGCGATGCTGAGCCATCAGATTTACTTGTTATGTTTCCACTTATACTTTATTAAAGACACATTTTAGTCCTGGGAGTGATGGGCATTGCTATGTTGCATGGTCTTTGGCATAGATGGTGCAAGTCTGAACCACATCCAAGGGACACTCCCTCGAACCATGTTTCCTTCTGCATCGAGGAAAAAATATGGGCAACAACTGTTTTTCTTCTACTTTTTTCCGTTTAACCTATAGAACATCCAACTCTATAGTTAGAGTACCCAAAATGTCTATTTTAAAATTTTCTAAAAGATTACCAATTTCTGCTCAGGTGACACTCCCGCTAGTAATGTTACTACTTATGGTGATCGGAGCCCGTATTCCCAATCTGATTCATGTACTTTCGTGTGAACACCTGATGCACAATTGGACAATTTCATCATATGTTTCTTGATAAATATCACCTTTTCCCATTAAATTCAATGT